>RANY01001082.1:0-13789 GCA_009805235.1 Neurospora pannonica FGSC 7221
CAGAAACTTCCGAGCCTGCTTGGAATACAGCGTTTTATTCCGGGCTAACATTGTGTGAATTAGGGCACGAAACTAACGTCAACAACTGCACATTATCGCACCACGGTCTAGCGGGCTTTCGTTATTTATTCATTGCCAACCTTTATTGCTCAGTCCGTCCGCACAGCACCTTTACCTCACCTCGATCATCCTTTTGTCTGGGAAAAACCGAAAAAATCATCATTCCCTACCAAGCCATAGGAAGGAAGGGAGGGTCGGGCTGCCGTCATCATCTTGGGATTAAAGAGTTATTTCATAGCAAAAAAGCCCAAGCCGGCTGCCGGGCAGAATGAGGAACCACAACGAGGTCAGCCGCCTGCCACCGGGGATCCGATATTCAATCCACTGACTCCGAATCACGATGTACTCGCTCTCCCTCACGCCCACTATAGTGCCAGAGCCTGCTCGGAAGCACGCTCGTTCCTGTCGACGACGAGCTCGATAATGCTTGAAGACATCAAGCATGAGGTCATGGTCAACTGGCTCTATCAGCAGCAGTGCTCCTACCTCTGAGTAGCAAGCGGCAGCAGCGAGATTGAGGGCGTGATGCTTCAAAAGTCAAGAGGTCGATACATGACCTGCCTGCCGACACTTGGGAATTCCCCCTTGGCTGCGGCCTATGCTGCGCTCAACGTCCAGGTAAGAATGATTACCCAGAATATGTCAAGTGCTGTGTGCTGACAAGGGGCTTGGAATAATGTGCCATGACGGTCAACTCACGAGTCATCAAAACGTTCCTACAGTGATCTCCGGAGGCTATCGAGGTTCCTCTGAACGACAGCTTGCGCATCCAAATCCTTCCCACCGTCGACGATCTTCTTCGTGCCCGAAAACATCAGTTTGCGGCCTTTGTTGCCTCAGAAGGCTTGCTCGTTATTTAGGATGACGATCCCCTCCATCTAATTCCTAGAGCCAAGCATATCGAGTCAGCGCTCATGCAGCTCGTATGGAAGGACGGCAATGAGGTTGACGACGAGGAGGAGAGTGCTCCTCCCATGGTAGAACGAATCGTTGAAGTCGATGTGGAGAGCGGCGAGCCGAAACGAGAAAAGCGACCGGTTCACTTGCTCAACACTTATCTCGTCAGCATCACGCTCTTGATCGTTACAGTATCCCTTAGGTCCGCCTGGAGGCAGCTCGCTATTGAAGTCATGGTTGATGGTGACTTTGTCCGTCTTGCTCTCATCGTCCTAGCACCGGTCCAAATCTTCTTCACTCTATTCTTTGCTCAGGTCATTATCGGCTGCTTGGCTCAAATATTTGGACCTATTCAACAGCTCTCGGTCAAGTCAAAGTTTTACTCGGCCAAACTGCCGCCGAGGCTGCAGACTCCTACCCTGCCTCACGTTACAGTGCAGTGTCCTGTCTATAAAGAAGGCCTCGCTGGTGTCATTGCTCCCACAGTCAAGTTGATCAAGCACGCCATCTCCACGTATGAGCTCCAGGGTGGTATGGCAAACATGTTTATCAATAACGATGGTCTTCAACTGATCTCTGAGGAAGACCGCTAGGAACGAATTGAGTTCTATGCAGACCACAGCATCGGTTGGGTTGCCCGCCCTAGACACGGCGAAAACGGTTTCCAACGCTGTGGCAAGTTCAAGAAGGCACCCAACATGAACTTTGCTCTCATGATCTCGTGCAAGGTGGAAGAAAAGCTTAGCCAAATCCAGAGATCCCTGGAATGGTCCCAGCATGACGAAGCTCAAGCCTAGGAGCGCGCCCTCCAAGAGGTTCTCGAAGAAGATGACCGTGCCTGGACTGACGGCAATATTCGGATGGGCGACTACATTCTCTTGATTGACTCGGATACCCATGTACCGGCCGACTGCTTGCTTGATAATGTCTCAGAGATGGAGCAGTCCCCCGACCTTTGTATCATGCATTTCTCATCGGGTGTTTTGCAGGTTGTCCACACGTATTTCGAGAACGGTATTACCTTCTTCGCCAATCTGATTTACAGCGCTATTCGGTATACCGTTTAAACCAGTATAACGCTGCATACTTGTTGTGAACCTTTTGGCTTCACCGAACGACTTCTGATAGTATCATCCTTCAGCTATCCCACTTAGGTAGATCAGACTGCCGTTCGTCACACGTTGACTACTCCCTTTGGCCCATCTCGGATAGTACTGAAGGAATCTTCGCTTCGCCATGTCTTCCCCTGCCGGACCCGCCAACGTCACCCCCCAGGGCGAGCCTCTGAATGCCACTGCCATGTATCAGCAGTTCAAGGCACTTCAGGACCGTGTCACCCAGCTGGAAGCGCAACTCCGGGCCGGGCCCGGAACCCCTGAAGCGAAGGCAGGAGAGGGAACTGTCCCCAAGGAGCGCAAGAGGGTTAAGCTGTCCGCTCCTAAGGAGTTTGACGGCCAGMAGGCCGCCCTCGCARGATTCTTGATCCAGATGCAAACTTATCTTGACTTCTACCAGGACCAGTTTGCCTCTGAGTACGAGAAGGTAACCTACGCGGGAACCCGACTTRTGGACAAAGCTCTTACCTGGTACGAGCCCATCCTCAAAGACCGCTACGACAATGGAAACGATGCTTCAGACTTCATCAAGAAGGTCTTGAACTCCTATGCCGAGTTCACYAAGGCACTCACCAGGGTCYTTGGAGAAAAGGATGAGACTCGACGGGCTCAGGAACGCCTGACCCATCTTTGACAGACTAAGTCTGCTTCAGCCTATGCTGCGCTCTTCAAGCAGGACATCCTTCGCAGCAACATCAACGACGACGGGCTGATGCAGCTGTTTTACAACGGTCTCAAGGACAGAGTCAAGGACAAGCTCTACAAGGAAGATAGGCCCAACTCCATCGATGCCTACATGGACAAGGCCATTCGCATCGATGATCGCCAGTTCCAGCGAGAACAGGAAAAGAAGGGGAGAATGCCTTCTTTCGTGCCCCTCAAGTCCAACACTAATACCAAAAAGAAACAGGCTGAGGGCACCCACATTTCTGGAACTACCCACTCTGGGCCCATGAAAATCGATGCTGCCCAGGCCAACCAGGGCAAAAGAGACCTCTTGCAGGTCAAGTGCTTCAACTGCGGGAAAAAAAAGGCACATGAAGAAAGACTGTCGCGTCCCTAAGCAATTGAAATGGAAGAAAGCCGAGGCTGCTGCGGTGGAGGGAGCACGAGTGGTCGAGATCGCCAGTATCAACTACGACCAGGATGACCTCGAGGACGCCATTGACAAAGCCCGAGACTATGACCTCGAGGCATAATGGGACACATCCGACGGACCTGACCAGGAGGATCTCCAGCACGGAAGCCCAGACCAGCAGGAGCCTACTAGAGGACGAACCATCACCCAAGAACATCAGGCACCGACATAGGAAGAAGTCAGCCGAATCGCTACGGTAGACCGGGAACTCCTCACGATCGCGCATGTCGTGGGTACTTCCCCATCTGCAGCGCCCCCTTCGACGCCTGAATCCCAGGATAATGACATCCGAGACCTCATCAACCCATACCAATACGGACGTCCCAACGACCTCGCCACAGGCCACTAGACAGACCCTTTGGAGGATTACTGCCAGAAAAGCCAAGAGGGCGAAAAGTAGGACGACTTTTGGAAGAAACGAGCAGTCATCATCGAAGGAGAACCAACCACTGCTTGGGATGACCTTCCGGGCCAGATTGGAGCCTACCAACCTGTGGAAGGAGACACTGCTCAGATGCATCCTCTCCACTTGCTGCACTTTCGGATGCCATGGTTCCAGTGCATCACCCACGGCTGCCACAAGCACTATGAGAAGAAGCGGGACAATCGCTTCTAGCCCATTCGGAGACTGGATGCACAAGGACAACCCAGGCCGGTCACGCGGACTTTCAGTCGAGGAAAGCCCCAGAACACTCTCAACATTGACGAATGGTTCGCCTTCAGCCTACGACCATTCAGAAGGCAGGAAGAATGGTCATCCCCCAGGAGACTTGCAGCATGACCGCTCAATGTATACACCTGCGTGGGATGGGGAAACAACGACCCCCACTGGGGATGGTGCTCAACAGCTGATTGTCCCATACCTATGAGGCAGAAAGCCAAGGCTTACGAAGCAGAAGTCGCCCATCATCTTCATCAGGCCAATTCGGCTGACAGCACAAAGGACGAAAAAGCCGTCCATCTGGCTTGGTTGCAGGAACACAGCTTGCTGGACGAGCACGAACCGGTAGAGGAGGACGCTCCCAATAACCACAGCCAGGAATTAGGAAACGGCCTAGGGCTTTCAGGGAGGCCCGACGAAAATTAAGTCCCTAGATCAAGAGGATCATCCGACGAAGCAGCCGCCGGAAGAACAAGATCTAAGACCCTGTAGCAATCGCCGAGGTCACAGCTGCGGAAGAAGGGAAGGAGGACCAACGACTCAAGGTCGTGGCCTACTGGGGAAACTACCAAGCCCTCGCGCTAGTAGACTCTGGAGCTCAGTTGAATCTCATTTCACCCAAATTCGTCAAYCAACTGAGGATTCCCTGGAAAAGGAAGAAGGCTCCCTTTGTGGTAAAAGGACCMTTYGAGACCCAGATCATGAARAGGRAAAYATTACCACTCCCCATCAYGGTAGAAGGMAAGACGGTCAAAATCAGCTTCGACGTCGTCGAYATGGGGCCATCTAAGGATATGATCCTAGGGCACCCATAGCATGTAGCATACGACCCCGACATCAGCTGGAAGGATGGTGGCCGCCTGCGTCCTAGGACGTACCCAACCACTGATGGAAGACCCGGAGCACGGAAGGAAGCAAGCCGCGATGGCGTTGTTCCTATGGCCCCACTGCAAGCAGTACAGGAAGTTATGATCTGTACCATCGATAAGAGTGGCAAGGTTATGGAAGAAGGGTTAGTAACGTTGGTAGAGGTGTCAGCAGTTAACACCCAGCACAAGTTCGACTATTACCAGAACTAACAGACGGAAAAGCCGAAAGCGGTGATCCCAGCAGACTACCAAGGGCACCCGGCTTTCGTTAGCAAACATCTTGAAGGACTACCGCCACGAGGACCGTAGGACCACGAGATTAAGCTCAAGGAAGGAGCCAAACTCAAGTTCCTCAAAGTGTACCACACCAAGGAGAAGCAGAACGCGGAGTTACGGAAGTACTTGGACGAAAACTTGAAACGAGGACACATACGGGAATCCACATCGCCAGCAGGGTATCCCATCCTCTTCGTACCAAAGAAGGACGGAAAGCTGCGCCTTTGTGTCGATTACAGGCAGCTAAATCAAGAGACCGTGAGAAACAGTTATCCTCTACCCCTGATTTCGCGCATTCGAAGTCAGCTAGGAGGAGCACGATACTTCACGCGCCTTGACTTACCCGTTGCCTACGCCCACATCCGGATCAAGGAAGGTGACGAATGGAAGACAGCATTTTGCACACCCTACGGACATTACGAGTACCTCGTCATGCCTTTCGGGTTGACCAATGCACCTGCGACATTCCAATCCGTCATCGATCACGCGATCCGACCCTACCTCGACAAGTCCGCCATTTGCTACCTAGATGATATCCTCATCTATTCTAAGACTCTCGCGGAACACAAGAAACACGTGAAGGAAGTGCTAGACGCACTGCATGAGCACAAGCTCTCAGTCAACATGGAGAAAAGCGAATTCCATATGCGAGAAACTGTGTTTCTTGGGTATCTAATCTCAGAAAATGAGGTTAGGATGGAACCGAGTAAGGTGGAAGCCGTACGAAACTGGCCTATTCCTAGAAATGCGACTGATGTTCGCGGGTTCTTGGGATTCACTAACTTCTATCGCATGTTCATACGCGACTATGGGAAAATCGCCAGACCACTGTACGAGCTCACTAAGAAAGAGACTATCTTCACATGGTGAAAAACAGAAGAAGAAGCTTTTAAGGCCATCTGCAATGCAATTACTGCAGACTCTGTATTAAAGCTTCCCGACCCAAGCAAGCCTTTTGAAGTTGAGACCGATGCGTCAGACTACGCTATCGGAGGACAATTAGGACAACGCGATGATCAAGGAAAACTGCATCCCATAGCTTTCTTTTCAAAGAAGCTAGAAGGACCCCGACGCAACTACCCCATCCATGACAAGGAACTCCTGGCCATTATCGAAGCATTTCAGGAATGGAGACCATACCTCAGTGGCACCACACATGAAGTACAGGTTTACACTGACCACAACAACCTTTGGTACTTCACAACCATGAAGGTACTCAACGGTCGCCAGACACGATGGGCCGAGTCCTTGTCAGAGTTCAACTTCAGGATCAACTACAAGAAGGGATCGGAGAACGCCCGAGCCGACGCATTGAGTCGAAGGGCAGACCATGTGAAGGACGCAGCGGAAGCCTCTACACCGCTGTTCCAGGAACAATCAGATGGATCGCTCACGCACCCCCTACAAGAATGGGTAGAGTGCTGCGCCATTTATAGGGCTAAAGACCAGGCCCTGAAATATCAGGCTACCATCGCTACCCCCGAAGATAGACAGCGATGGGAGGGTAATCAGGAGGAGGGAATCACACTCCAGAACGCCAAGCTATGGTACCACGACAAGGCTTACGTATGGCCGGAACAACGAGGAGACCTCATTGCAGAAGTCCATGCTTCCAAGATAGGAGAGCACATGGGCATCGTAAAAACCATAGCTCGGATACGGCAACACTACGACTTTCCAGGAATGAAGGCTGAAGTGGCTCGAACATTGCAGGCCTGTGAACGCTGTAGCAGGGCCAGGGTTGCAAGACACAAGCCATACGGATTCCTCGAACCTCTGGAAGTCACAGAAAGACCGTGAAGTTCGGTAACTATGGACTTTATCACTAAGTTACCACCATCTGCAGACACTGCCACAGGAGTCACATATGACAGCATCCTGGTGGTAGTGGATAGGTTGACCAAATGGAGCTACTTTCTACCCTATAAGGAAGCATGGTCAGCAGAACAACTTGCGGAATGTAATCTATCAGAACGTTACTTCGGTGCATGGATGGCCGAAGGAATGGATCACGGACAGAGATACCAAGTTCGCCTCCAAGTTCTGGCAGGCATTGATGATCAAACTCGGTACCAAGAGTAAGTTATCAACGGCCTATCATCCGCAGACGGACGGACAAACGGAAAGGATCAATCAGATCGTGGAACAATATCTGAGGAATTATGTCAACTTTGAACAAAGTGACTGGGTAGAACTACTACCCACGGCACAATTGGCATACAATACCTCCCCCACGGAAACCACGAAGGTTACACCTTTCTTTGCGAACTACGGGTATGAGACAGAACTCTTGGAAGGACCTGATTCCAACGTTCCCAGGGCCGCAGTCAAGGCCCAGAAGCTATACATGCTGTACGAAAAGCTCAAGGCGAAGCTGGAATTCGTACGGCAAAAGATGAGCCGGTATTACAACCAGAAAAGGCTCGAGGGACCTCGCTTTAAGGAGGGGGATAAAGTGCTTTTATCCACCAGAAACCTTAGGACAAAGCGATCCAGCAAGAAACTTGACGACCGACGGGTGGAACCCTTCAAAATCAAGAAGAAAATCTCAGATGTGGTGTATCAATTGGACATTCCTAACACTATGAAGCTAAGATCACACTCATTCCACGTCTCATTACTAGGACCAGTACCTAAGAACGCACGAGTCAACACACGAACCAGTATCGAGGACGAAGAAGAAGAATGGGATGTGGAGCAAATCTTGGATTCTAAGATAGAAGAAGGAGAATTAGAATACCTCATCAAATGGGAAGGGTTCGGTCCCGAAAACAACACATGGGAACCTGTCAGGCACCTCAGTTGCCCTGAAAAGTTGGAGGAATTCCACCGGAGGAACCCGGACCGCCCAGGGGCGAAGGACTGCCCAACCAAGGAGGCAAGGCGGTTGCGTCCAGGGAGGACCACTCCACTTCGGGCGCAGGAGCGGAAGAGGAAATAGTTTCCACTGGTTGCTCCTCGACCTGTGGCTCGGGCTGCTTCCTAGCTGCTCTCTCTTCCTCCTCCCAAGTTTCCAGTTCGGCCAGAGCAGCTAAAGACAACTCCCGGCCTTGCACGGCCAGACGCTCTCGCTCTTGCTTCAGATAGGCCAGCTGAAGATTCTGCTCATTGAGCTGAAGAGTCTGTTCACTGACCACCTGGGAAAGTTTTTCGATGTCTTGAACTACACGCTGGTGCTCCGTGACAATATGAGCGACTAGCAAAGTTAGCAAGCGAACGACCACTGAAGTCAAGGAACTCACGCTCCGCATCATAATCGACCTCCTCGCAAGGACGGGCGCTGCGGACGCACTCGCCGCACTTCGCCTCCCCCGAAAGCTTCTTGCAAACAAGTTTACGGTCAGTGCAGCGTCTGCAAGGCATGACTACAGAGCCAAAGATCTCAATAGTGGTCAGCAAAGTCCGCCGTCGGCTGGACGAGTTGGACGGACGCTTGGTAACGCGGTCAGGCATGGTGATGGAAGGTGAGGGAAGAATGACTTACTGTATCTAGAGCAATGAAGGGAACAGTGGAGAATAAGAGTAGATAGATGCTCCAGGAAGACCAACAAGCTGTCGAGGACGTCGGCTGAGGAGGGGAAGCATCGTGTTACGAACTTAAGCGAGTACATGGGCCAACCAAGCCACCGGGATACAGCAGCCATGCCAAGGCAGGATTGGACCAGAAGGCGCACAGAGGTGCTCACTCGCTAATGGGCGCTCACAGTGAGCAGGAACTCGAGATGAGCAGGCAAAATGAAGACAGGCACACAAGGTATAAAGGGACGACTGGAGAACTCAGATTACCAGATAGTTCGACAGTAGTCAACAGATCATCATCATTGAGACTAGTATAACGCCACCATACTTGTTGTGAACCTTCTGGCTTCACCGAACTGCACTTGATAGTCTCTACCTTCAGCTATCCCATTTAGGCAGATCAAGACTGCCGTTCGTCACACATGGTTATTTAGCAAGGCAATTTGTTATTTGAAGTTTTATAAAAAAGATGTAGAGATTTATTCCAGTGATAAGATTGTTCATAATATTTATATTCTCTTCTGTAATAGTTTTTGACGTTCATTATAGGGAATTAAAAGGAGTAAAGGTCTTTAAAAATGGAGGTACAAATAGAGGTAGAAATGGAGGTGTAAATAGACGCGCAAATTGAGGCGCAAATCGAGGCCCAATTTTCCCTTAAAGCGTAATCTAAGTACTAACAAAAGAAGTGCAAAATTCTATTAGGCCTAATAATTGTTTTGTAAGCAAAAGGTACACTTTCGAGCAGTACGTTAAGATTTGGGTAGTGTGTGCGGGGTTTTGTATGGCCTCCGCCCGCGAAAAGCACTAACACCCTACCTGGTATTTTTTTGCGAAATTATCTAGTAATTTAAACTATACTATCATCATGATCGAGCGACCTCGAACGAGCGACTCGATCAGCCATTCCTCCAAACCAGGCGCGACGCGGGGCATTACCAGCTCTGCCAGCTTCATCACTACCAGCGACAGCACAGGTCATCTACCAGAGCTTCCAGCCCCCAAAGACCATGACCCCTCCTCTGCTTTGGCTCGTCACGAGATAGCGAAGCAGATTGACAAGTCAATCGTCATCATTAGCTATTCTTCCCCCACCAAAGCGAGTCCCAGTGCGCCGACTGACCGTCTACCAGACTCTCCCCTCACCAAGATAAGCAAGCCTCTCGACCGCTCTCATCGAGTGTCACAGGATTACCTGTGACTGTGCTTGGCACATGCACGGCTCCTGCCATGGGCAGTTGAGCTTCGTGCCATGCCATTGCTGCCATTGGCAATGGTATATCACGTGCATGTGCACGTGCGTTAGTCTTGGCTCTAGGCATGGCTTTCATGCCTTGCCCTATATCACCAGACCTGCGCACACCTCTTTTCTCTTCTCCTCGTACAACTACGCATATCCAATCTACCCCCTACCCTTCACCTCGCCCTGTGATATCGAGCCAAGCTCCCCTTCCACGACTCATTACCGAAGAGGATGGGAATATTGTCTTTACGTTAGCACATACTTGTGCTTTCTTTCTCCTAAACTTCTTTTCCTTCAATAACACCACCCATCATCATCAACAGTTCCGACTATCCGCACATAGTATCTCTGCCTATTATATACCCACTACCTCAAAATGGTCGACCACGGCCTTCGGTTGCTTTCCCTTGATGGAGGCGGGGTCCGCGGCTTGTCTAGCCTCTTGATTCTTCAGCGGCTTATGATGGAGGCTGCTGAAGACCAAAATAAGCCGCCCAAGCCTTGCGACTACTTTGACATGATTGGCGGTACCAGTACAGGCGGTCTCATTGCGATCANGCCGCCCAAGCCTTGCGACTACTTTGACATGATTGGCGGTACCAGTACAGGCGGTCTCATTGCGATCATGCTAGGTCGTTTGCGCATGACCATCGAAGATTGCATCAGTGCTTATTGCATGCTTGCCGACAAGGTCTTCGAGAAAAAGAGCCATCGAGTTACCATCAGGGGCAAGGTCCAGGGCAGATTCAGCGCTGCCGAGCTTGAAAAAGTTGTCAAGAACGTGATCATCGAGCAAAATTTGAACCAAGACGAATTGTTCAAAGACCCAGCCGATTCTTGCAAAGTGTAAGTTCATTATACCAATCTGCCTGTCTTGGTATTATTCATCTGCTAACAACCACGAAGCTTTGTTTGTGCAACAAGCAAAGACGTTCACCAATCCATTGTCTGCTTCACGACTTACCCATCTCGTCGCCTTGTCCCACATCTCTATAACTTGACTACCATCTGGCAAGCCTGCCGCGCTACCTCTGCTGCTACGTCCTTCTTCGATCCCATTGCCATTGGCCCATTCGATGAAGAGTTTGTCGATGGCGGTCTTGGATTGAACAATCCTGTCTCTAGGCTCTGGACACAGGCTCAAGACGTATGGGGTGATCAGCTTGAGAAGAAATTGGCGTGTCTGGTATCTATAGGCACAGGAGTTCCTCAATTAATGCCAGTGGGTAACGATCCTCTCGGTATTTATCGAACCCTAGAGGCGATCGCAACAGAGACCGAACAAACAGCCAATGACTTCCAGAACAACCATGGGACTCTCGATGCAGAGGGGCGCTATTACCGCTTCAATGCTCACGGGATGGAATCTATTGGGCTTGAGGAGTCTAGGAAGAAGAAGGAAGTTTCTGCAGTGACAAATCATTACCTCAGTTCACCTGAGACTCTTAAGCGGTTGCAGAATTGCGCAAAGAATCTATCACGAAGAGAGTGTAAGTCTGCCTCGGTGCCCCAAATCGTAGGGTTACTGGAGGCTCCAGCTTCTAGTCTGGAAACGCGATTCAAGTCATCTTCTGATATCCACGAGCGCTATTCCTTTTACTAGCTATGATAGTTCATTAGTGTTCTTTTTTTATCACTAAACAAAAATCAATAGCTTTCTTTTCAGTTCAAGAAATTATCAAATAGCCGTTTCAGGAATGTCACTTCTATTTAACATCACTTATACAATAACGTTTACATTTCACTCTGAGATCTTGGGATGGTCCTTCCGTGATTATCACGTCGAAACTTTGCTAACGTATTGCTCTCTCATATAGACTACGGTCACTATAGAGTCAAATTCTCTCTTTGGGGTATGCCGATGTCAAACAATTTCGTGCCTCGACCCTCTGATATTACTGATATTGAGAAATCTCTTCTTCCTTACCACCAGAAAAAACAAGGGTGCAATGTCTTTGTTCTTCACGGGCTCAGCGGAATTGGGAAAACTCAACTAGCTGTCAACTTTGCACGGCAACACCAAGCTGCCTTCAGCGCCATCTTTTGGTTGGACAGTACATCAGAAGACAGCCTTAACCAAAGCTTTGCCAGTTGTGCAAAGAGGATACCAAAAGACCAGATTCCTGAGAATATCAGAAGTCCAAAAACAGGCGATGAAGTCGATCTCAACGATATTGTGGAGCACGTACAAGAGTGGCTCGCAAAAGATGACAATGTCGATTGGCTTTTGATCTTCGANTACCAAAAGACCAGATTCCTGAGAATATCAGAAGTCCAAAAACAGGCGATGAAGTCGATCTCAACGATATTGTGGAGCACGTACAAGAGTGGCTCGCAAAAGATGACAATGTCGATTGGCTTTTGATCTTCGATAACGTTGATCTGGATCATACGCAAGGAGAAATACTGGGCGCTTATGACATTCGAAAGTATCTTTGGAGTGACCACGGTGCAGTCCTAATTACATCCCGGTTGTCCAAGCTAGCACAGCTTGGCGAATCCAAGCGCATTGAATCTGCTGACCCAGACTTGAGTAAGAAAATATTCGAGAAGTGGTACGGAAAGGAACTAAGTGAGCACCCCAGGTTACTACGAGACCCAACCCTAAAGCTGATGCTAACGCGCTAATTCAGTGATGGATGATGATGCACAAAAGTTGCTACATTTATTAGGAGGTCTGCCACTTGCACTCGCGCAAGCCGCTGCATATATGGGAGAATTAAACCTACATGTCGCTTCGTATATTCGCCTATATGAGCAGCAGTGGGATGAACTCTTCCAGAATACGGACTCCAGCCTGCTAGACTACGGTAATCGCAGCGTGTGGACGACGTGGACGATATTGTTCAACGCGATCGAGACGAGGGACAAGAACGCTGGGAATCTGCTACGGCTTTGGGCTTTCCTCGACAATAGAGAGATGTGGCACAGTCTACTGCAAGTGGCCAGAAATGACCAGGAGCAGTGGCCCAAATGGCTCCGCGATATAGCATGCAACGAGGTTAAGTTTTTCAACATAGTGACACTGCTGCTCCGCTACTCTATGATCGAGGCCCGAGAGTCTGAGCAAAGCAGCTATAGCATGCATCCGGTAGTGCATAGATGGATATCGCATATACAAGATGACGCTGGGAAGAGAGTGTTTCTACGGCTAGCNGAGTCTGAGCAAAGCAGCTATAGCATGCATCCGGTAGTGCATAGATGGATATCGCATATACAAGATGACGCTGGGAAGAGAGTGTTTCTACGGCTAGCGGTAATGTTGATAGGATTTTTGGTGCCCTACCCTACGACTAAGAATTATTGGGTACTCCAGCGACGGCTTCTCCCTCATGCGGAGAGGTGCTTATGGTGGATGGGAAAATTAGAAGGAGGAGAGTGTAACATGGAAGACATTACCATCGGTCATGCAACACATAGCTTGGGCAACCTCTACTTGGATCAGGGCCAGCTAAAGAAGGCTGAAGCGATGTATCAGCGAGCGCTAGAAGGCTACAAGAAGGCGCTCGGACCGGATCATACGTCGACTCTCAGTACAGTTAACAACTTGGGCAACCTCTACAAGATTCAGGGCCGGCTAAAGGAGGCTGAAACGATGTATCAGCGGGCACTAGAAGGCAGCGAGAAGGCGCTTGGACCAGATCATACGTCGACTCTCGATATAGTTAACAACTTGGGCGTTCTCTACTCAGATCAGGGCCGGCTAAAGGAGGCTGAAACGATGTATCAGCGAGCGCTAGAAGGCAATGAGAAGGCGCTTGGACCGGATCATACGTCGACTCTCATTACAGTTAACAACTTGGGCTTTCTCTATAAAACTGTTTGCTGCGATGCCCTGACTGGCCTATAATGATAGTACCAGTACAGGGTTGCTACAGTGAACTATGCACTTGTAGCAGAGCGGAGCGGAAGCGGTAGGAAGTACGACAGCAGTGCTGAAGGAAGCAGCGTAGTTGCAAATACAATAGAAGGATGTTGTAAAAGAGGTCTTAGAGAGGACTCTGCTCTCAA
>RANY01001083.1:0-10308 GCA_009805235.1 Neurospora pannonica FGSC 7221
AAAAAAAAAAAAAAAAAAAAAAAAAAAAAAAAAAAAAAAAAAAAAAAAAAAGAAAAAAAGAAAAAAAGCCCAGTCCGATCAGATCGGGAATCGAACTCGCAAGGAGGACTTAACCGACCAGACAGAAGACCTACGAAAATACCACGCATTTTCTGGACCCAGCGCCTTACCACGTAGGCTACCTCTACTGGACCGTGGTGGAAGGTCTACACTTTGGTGCTTATATGGTCCCAGTAGGTCATGCCGCTGGAAGGATGGGGCCCGTGCCCATTTCCATCCCGTGTGTTGGAACGTGGTGGGGCTCGTTCCTTCCACCTTCACTTGGTCACTTCCCTCTAGAGGTAGGTAGTACTGCCAGCAGATGCCGGCCTTTCCTCTTCCTCTTTGCGACCACCCAAGGCCAGACTCGACTCCCAGGTCGTCGCGGAAAGAGTGAAGGAGTGAAGTCAACATCGCCAAACCCCGGTCACGCATAGCCACACCCCTACACGCCCCACGAACTTTCCCCTGCCAAGACCACCGTTCTTTCTATTCAGGGAAGGTGGGGGCGGGATGCCAGAGTGGGGACCAGGCACTTTCTCTCGACGTCCACGGGATTAATTGTTAGTGCACCACTCCATCCTGGAGGACATTGCGGCTCAAAATATTTGCATTGAAGCTGCTGGTGCAGATGACGTGAAGCAGAAACTTTCTTGATCACGGACTTTCCTTCTCCATCAATATCGGACTCTCGGGAGACTTGGGTGAACAATGCCACAACAAAGAGAGCGAGAATGTGCGATGGGCCCCTTCTTCGATCTTTCCTTGTCCGAGCTCTGATCTTTGTTCCAGAGATTGCGGAGCGAGCCGAATTGGCAGGAGCAGTCACGGTCGTGATGGTCCCGGTATCTGTAGATGCCACGACGAATTGTTCCTTCCCGGAGCGAGAACACAGCAGAACAAAACTTCAACAAAGGCAGCCGTGGCAATTTCACTCTTGGGTCACCTAATTGCGATAGGTTCCGGCATTTGCCTGCCGTGGGGTTATTACCGGCAGTGTATTTTGGAAAGTACACCCCAGAGGCCTCTTCACGTTCAGTAATGTTGCTTCGGTTTTTTTTGTGAATTTCTTTTTTGTCCTTCTCCTCCTACTCGGGTCGTCTCGCCTTGCGTGACCGAGGGCGTTTTCGTCCGACCCCAAACCTAGTGCCCCCAATTGACACACAATATGGGAATCGGGCTTTTCCCATCCTACAGTCCTTCAATGGCTCACTTGTCCAATTGACAAGTCCAGACGAAACACGTCCGCGCCGGCCTCCGAGTTGATATCGACCGCAAGATCCACCCGACCATGTCATCCCATGTTTGCGCACGCCAATTGCCCATCCCGGTCGCCTATTGTCTTGTACAATGTAATAGGGCATATCTCCACCATGTGCCGATGAGTTTGAACCCATGCGGGCCGAAAAAGAAACAATGGGTAAGATCAATGCCCGGGACAATAGAGCTGACAGTTTGCAAAAGTGGTCAATAGGATCGACTGTATGGAATAGGCGATTAGCCCAGTCAATGGCAACAATGGACGTCTTTCGTCAATGTCCCGGTCTTTTAAGGATCTCACTTCTTTGTTCGAGCTTTCTCCTCAAGCAATTCCAACCATCAATCACAATTTCGACAACCATCGTAACTCATCTCAACTCCAAACCGAGCAACTTTCGCCAAAGTACCAGACATCACTTCTCAAGCAACCATGTCATCACCAGCAACCCCCATTGAGGAAGGAGCTCAGCGAATCATCCCCATTGAACAAGTGAAGGGACCATTCGTCCACCGAGCCTCGAATAACGGAACCCCCGCGGAGGGTCCGTACGGGTATGTCCTGGACTGGACAGAGGTCCATTTGGGCCTGTACAGGTATGGACATACTAGCCCTTTTACCTCATCAGAAGTAGTTGAAGCTTTGAAGGGGATGCTAACTATCTTTACAGATACCTTGCGCTTCCAAAACAGCTAGACCATCATGCACTCCTCCAGATGGCCCAGGACATTCGAAGGAATCTGTCACATGCCTTTCCGTCTCATGAAGTATTCGAAACGGATCCCGCCGAGTGGGAGAGCAGCTTTGACAAACATGACGCTCAAACCATGTCATTCTTAGCCGAACAGCTCAGGTACTTTGAGTGGGAGACTTCCCAGTGGGCGTTATTCCAAGCTTACCGTCCAAATCATCTGGAGGAAGATATGAGTCGCGCAGAGCTTTGCCGTGCCTACTACAGGTGGCTCATTGACCCCGTTGAGCGTCATGACGAGTTGGTCCGGTCTGAACCACTGCGGATCAACAAGATTCTTCAAAGAAGGCTGGCTTGGAACCTTAAAGATATATACCCCGAGTTTTTGAGCGACGAAAGAAACCCACCTCCTCCGGACACTACTAGCCAAGCGCCTACTCACACTCCTGCCCAACCACCATCTTCTCCTGCTCTAGCACCAGCAGCACCAGCAGCGCCAGCACCACACCCACCGGACGCACCTCAACCACTGGTTGCCCCAGCCGCCCTCTCCACCCCTGACCGCGGCAAAAACCAAAACAACGTCAACAGCTTGCATCGCGCCATAGCCAATCCCGAGCCTGTACCCGAGCCAAATCCCCAGCAGCCCATCAGGTCTGCCAAACGCAAGAGAGCACCCTGCGCGCTCACTCGCGAGCTACGCTCCTTAGCCCAGCTCGGAGGACCTGGAAACGCTCTTGTTGGAAGGGCTGTTGTCATTGAACCTGACAATGCTGATGAGCAGGAGCCACAGGAGAACGGTCCTGATGTGGCAGGATGGGGGCGGAGGTTGCGTCGTAGACTAAACGGCCGTGTGGTTTTACCGGAGAGTTAATTTGCAAGTATTCGGGATGATTCTTTTGTTGGGGTGATGGTAGTTAGCCCCAGGTTAGCAATGTGGAAGTCTGGTTGGATAACGGTATCTACAACAAGTAGTCAGGATGGTGAGGTCGACCAAAGTCGAGCAATGTCTGTTCGGATATGGAGAAGACGGGAGGCAGGCTCACAACTATACACTACGATACGCCTGGATCGGATGGCATATATTGAGGAATAGAGTTGCAATACGATCGTGGGGAACATACTCACAATGCGCGCATGTATCTTGCTCTGACCGTCCTTAGTTGTAACTATCACGTCAACAGCTTACGTCGTTGAAGTCCTTGTTTCCTTTCTTGATCTATGATGTAGGCAGGCAAGTTCGGTGTGAAATTCGTGCGGACGTCTTTCGCACCTTCCTCATGATCGTGTCAAAGCGCATCTGCCCAACCACCGCACCTTCCACTTTCCGCTGTCACCAAGCACTAAGGTTTCCATGACCAGGCACCCTCCGTCTACGAAGTTCCATTCACCGCTGCGGCTTGTCCACGGACTTTCTGCCTGCCGGCAGTGCCTCGCGGCAGCGCCTCGAGGGATATTTCAGGGCAGTTCCTCCTCCTCTCCCTACCCCTCCTCCCAAACAACGAAACAACAAGCAGGCGCAAAACAAAGAGCAACTCGAACAAATCCTCAGCATCCGTCACTTGGGCGGTTCTTACCATATCCTCTGTACAGTCAAGACCTTCCCCTTGCCAACCTTGCAGTCTCTCTCGACGCCGCTTTCCTTGCAGCGGATCTCGGCTTTTTGCCCAAATTTCGCATCCCTTCTTTCGGCTCGTCCTCCTCGTCACTCTTCCCTCAACCCATCGACCAACCCCTTCTTCAGCAAGAGCAACCAGAACCGCCATGCCAACCTTCGCCTCTTCGGCCAACGTGGTCGCCCGCGTCACGGTCCAAAGTACCGGCGCCAGCTACCATATTGAGTTTACCAACCCGCCCAAGCATGGGGATTGTTGGATCATCGGTAGCGCGCCGACTGCCGACGTGAGCATTGGTCACCAGACCCAAGGCATCAGCGGCAAGCATCTTGGTCTAGACTTCGGTCAAGACGGTATGGTCATTGTGAAGATTTTCTCTTCCCACGGCACAAGTTTGTCATACCAGTCCGAGTATGACGACGAGAAGGTGGATTCTATGGTTCACGATTGTATCGGCGAGGACTCTCCTCGAGCGCCGGCTTGGGCTGTTCCTGTTGGTCAGCGCGTCCATCTCTTCCTGGGCCATCATCAACATCCTCTCCAGCTCACTATTGAAGCATTCGACCATAACCAACACTTGAACGATTACATGGAAGCGATTAAGTGTCTAAAGGCCTCCGCACCTAAAGCTGCGAAGCCCACTCAGCCTCAGCCCAGCAAGGAATTATCTCCCTGCCCCCCGGCCTCTGCCTCCAACCCCAGCGTCCGGAGTCGCGACCTTCATGAGCAGGGCCCTGTCACACGGACATCCACCATGACCGAACTGTCGAGACTGAGGCTCAGCTGAACCGCACAGCTGAGAGCAACACCCGCAAGGCTGAGAGCAACCACACCGATGCCTCAGGCATATAGGCTCAGCCTTCCTTCGGACAGACTGTTCAACCAATGGCACAACCTACCCTGACCCTCTGTCAAACCACCGGGCTATCGAGCCAACCATCGAACTGCCGAAAGCGTTAGGCCAGACCCCTGGCCTCGTTGGGCATCAACAAGCATCATGAGGGATGATTTCCCGCCACACACGCAAGGATGAGGCAGACCAGCGAGGGCTGGCGCCAGGAGAGCACAGGAGAATGGATGAAGGCATTCAGAAGGATCCATATGTACTCAGACTACTAGATAGACACCTTGAAGCTCAGGCAACAAGGCCCGGTACGTACTACGGTACGTACCGTTCCCCTTTGGCATAAGAAGGCTTGAGATCCCGGCCTCTCTCGGGAGGTTGAAGGAATCAACAAGGCCTTCGAGACCAAAGTAGTTTATTAGCTGAATTGAACTACAGTTCCAAGCCCAGAACACTGCCCTTGTCACAGGCCCTCAGAGGCATGGAATTTGCTAATCCAGCCATCTCTGGCGGTACCGAGATGCCGTCCCTTACGAGATTCGCCTATGACATTGGCAAGTACACCCATTCGTTTCTGGAGGTTACCCCGGGAAGCAACCAGATGAGACCTGGTTCTGGAAGAGTTGTCAAGGTGCTCCACATAAAGACTTGGAATGTTTACGCTGCCAAGGGCTTTGACAAGAGCAAGATCCATTTGCTGCATAAGGAGTTTTCAGTCTTTCAAACGCGCCAAGCTCTCAAACGCTGTAAGTTTAGTTGTTCTTTTCCTCCTGTTGTTGAGTTACTAACAATTATCTGTCTTGTAGCCTCATATCATTGCGTTCTTTGAAGGATTCCTCGTTCCCCTTGGTATTAACAAGCGGCATATGCTGATCACGGAGTGGTGCGAGCTGGGTTCTATGGTGGAGGAAGGTGAACGGAAGTCGTTCACCTACCACGAGTCCTGTATGATTGTGGATCAGGTTGCCAAGGCGCTGATGTACCTTCACGGACAACGCGTCGTTCACCGCGACGTTCGCCCTCGACATATCCTGGTGCGATCCAGAACAACCTCCCGCCTTGAGGTCTGCCTGACAGACTTCTCTTCCTCCACCGAGATTCCCACCGTCACTGACGTTACCAACGGCTCCGTCACCATTGATCTATCGACTGCTACTCAAGCCAGCAACGAGCACTACTCCCCGCGACGACAGCGTCGGGCGGAAGATGAGGCGTACATCGCTCCGGATGCGTTCGCATCTTCCGATCAACTCCGCGAAGAACATGTCAGAAATCTCGCAGCTGTCGACATCTGGTCTCTAGGCGTCATCGCCTTAGAGCTCCTTACCGGAAGCTTGCCGACCATCGTCTACGAAACAGCCCAGGATATGCAGCATCGGATTCTGGTCAGCGGCCAGCATTTCATCAAGGCTCTCATCGACCACAGAGACGATATGGCGAAGACCCCGGCCGCTGCCGCCAACGATGGCTTAGTTCCATTGGTCATGGAGATGTTGCGCCCCTCTCCTTACTGTCGCATGACCGCCCAGGAATTGGCTGGTGGTACGGTTATTCTGGTGACTTTGATGGAGGATGATTCAAGGATGAAGTACTACAGGATGAAGTACCCCGGTGGACAGTTCCCGGCTGTTGCGGCGCCTCGTGTCCACGCTTACGATCTTTGGCGGGGAGTGTCTTAGGCGTTTTCCTGTTGGTAAGACGTTGACTTGTTGTCGATGTCGGAGGACCGGTTATTGGTCATAGTCGGTGATTGGAGGGCTAGGAATAGTGTGGGAAGAAAGGAGGCAGTGGCATTGAGGGGCATGCTTGAGAAGTGTCAGCATTCTCCTTTCGTCTTCGACATTTCCCTTTTGGCATTCGTCATTTGCTCTTTCAGCTGGTCTTTTATTCATGAATAGCACGACGAGATACCCTTTCCGCATCGGTTTTCTTGGAGCACGATCAAGGAGATTGGTTTGTTAGATTCATTGTATTGATTGCAGGACGGCATTCTAGTTCAGTTAGCAAGAACGGTAGCAGAAATTAACAGAGTATATGTAACTCCTTTCTCTTCGTTTGGCGAAATATTCTAACAATCGCATCGATATGCTCATAATGCTCAAACATCGTCCGAATACCAACCTTGTACCTTTGACGAGCAACTACACTGACCAACAAACTGTCAGATACTAACTACTGCGCCAAACACCCAAAAATTGGAGCTCCATCGAAGTAATAGAATAATACCAACTCTGAACCCCCTATATTCGACACAAACAAGGCAATATAAACCAATAGAGCAAGGTAATGAAACTAACGCATATACCACCCATTTCCGAAACTCTGGTCGACTTAACCTTCAACATTAGAAGAGTCAACCGCCCCGCTGAATAACCAGAACGCCGCCAACGTCACCTCGAGACGCAGCATAAACTGCTCGGTTGCCTCGCAAACGCTCAAAACTTGCGAACTTGCTGGGAAACGTCGTCAAGTATGCACTGGCCCAGTTGTTTTCGTAGGTGCACTATGGAGTGGCGAGCTGGAGAGATATCCGTTTTATGGCTGTTGGGGTGAGAATAGCTATAGTGAGACTTATATGCTCCGGTAGGGGGAGTAAGGGCAGCTGAGCAGACAGTGTTCTATGCGAATCCTGTTCGGGACTGGAAAGTGGTGTTGATGGAGGACAGGTAGGGACAATGCCTTTTGTGATACATCTTCTAGTCCGCGGGGTGGTGATAGTTGGTCAACCCGATGGGTGATGGAGAGAGAGCCAGCACATTAAATCCCCCCGTCCAGGTCTAAAAGGTACTACAATACCTCCTTCCGACGGCCCAATCTGAGCCGGTCCCCCTCCCATACTAATGAACTTGACTGCCCCCTTATGGAACAAGCGGATAGCCGGCTTGTCGACATCTAGACTGCACTTGTTTTGGTACGGTTGGAGTATAAACCGGTTCATACGACCGTTTTTATACGAAAACCGTATAAAAGTGCTATCATTTGGTCGGTTGCCGTACGAAAATGTAATGTGCGACCCCCTCATGTCAGCCTCGCTTAGCCTTGGCCGGATTAAGGTTATATATAATTAGAAAATCGTATATTTTCGTCATTATCGTACAAAACCCAGCCCAACTTCGAGATTCCTGCCCTCGAGGCCGCCGTAGCCAAGTCCAATTTGAACATTCCTGCACCCATGGCTGCCGCAACCAAACCCGAGTCGGAGACCGCTGCTCCCAAGTGATACGGGAATAAAAGAAATAAGACTTCAGTACGGTGAGGATCAACAAAGTGAAGCCATACTGGAAGTCATGGTAAAAAAGAAGGATCGTGTAAAAAGAGGAGGAGGCTCTCCCAGCCAGCCGTCTGCACAGAAAGGATATGTCGTGCAGAGAGCCAGGGCACGAGCCAGGGGGTGGCCCGAGCACTGCAGTCTGGATGCCCAGWCTGGGCATGGCAGCCTCCATGACAGCCCAGCTAATCTGGGCTGTCACAGCTAATCTAAGCTATAATACAGAAAGGTAGGGTAATCCAGGGATTCCCCTATCACCAAGTCTGCCACCGAGCGTAAACTCGACGAAATTACCGTCAAACCCGCGGCCACCGAGCCTATCAAGGCCAAGAACATCATTGGGCCTCTGAAAGGAGTCGTCGCCCAAAACTGGGCCTACGACACGGTCAATAGAACAGCGCAAGCACCGGCAACGATGACGAAGAAGTCAAAGAGAAGAGAAGCTTGATATGTCGAGAACGGAGGAGAATGCTTCCTATACGAAAAGCAAGCAAGCAAAAAGTCTCTGGGTTTAGCGACTTGATGACCTCCCAAGCGGAAAGCAAAAGCTGCAAGATTTTGTTGGGTTGGGCAAGAGTTCCAGTAACAGCAGAAGCTGCAGAGACAGAAGCCAGAGAGGCAGCGGGCAGCCAGAGGCAACCTAGTAACAGGTCACGGGCAGATTTCTTCCCAACTCCCAAGCTGAATTCAAAGATATCACTTAGAAAGACCATGTTCAGACGAGTTTTTGGCTGGCCTTTTCCCTGATGGACAGTAAATCATATCAACCGTTTGGAACAACATATCGATGAAATTTGAGGTAAAGTGATGGTGGTTTCGTCTCAACTCTCAAGTTCACCCGGGTCTCCTGCCTCACTATCCCGGACGGAGACGCAAAGATCGCTCAACTGATTGTACAGTCGATCTTTGGCAATCGACTCGGCATGAATTTGAAGAAGGTATCGAACTTGAATTAACCAACCACAACTAGTGACCCTGGTTGCATTCTTTGATTAAAACATAAATATGTTTCAAATCCTTAATGTTCCCTGATTTGGAGACGCCAATGGCCACTTTCCTTGCCGTTATGCGGAAACAGTGAGGCAGGGGCGCACGGAGGAGGTCCGGGAAGGAGAGATGTTTCGTTGATCGTAGGGTGATCATTTGATGCTCATGTTCCTCGCACCACTAAAGAGCTTTTGCAGGGGCAGTCTGCTTTGAACAGCCTGGGGACTATCTCGAGTTAATGACGAGGCTTTCGACGTTTCTCGACACCGACGCCGCCAGCGTCACCGCAGCATCCCTCCACGCCTTGGAAGGGGAGGTTAACAAACCGTGCCTTCCCTCGTTTCAGCTCAGGTAGGGCACCCAGAAAACTTATAAGATCCCTCTCGCCCCCACCCTTTCGTCCGGATTTCTTTCTGCTCTTCATCATCATTCCAAACAGTCTTTACCATCACTATCGCTTTGGAGACCCATTTTATTTCTCATCCAATTACTATTGTTTGTTCCGTTTTATCCCATCGTTTGTCATCCCATAATCTCGCACAACATCACGATGTTCCCCACTGCCAATGTCACCACGACCGAGTATCTTGGTCATGTGACCAATACCACCGTCACCATGGGACATGTCTCGTACGTGAAGCTCATCGCCGTTCCAGTCTTGGTGGTACTGTTGCAAAAACTGGCCACTAATTTCGGCTGGCCGGTGCTCGTGTTCCTGTTCAATTGGGCTTTCGTTTGTCAGAGGGAGTGGTGGTGGCCATTGTAAGTCTGCTTTCTTTCCAATTCATTGTTATGCGATTYCAGTTTTCAAGCTGTGTTGGAATAAACTAACCGGAACCTAAACCCAGACAGCCGCCCCGGGACTCCGGGGTGACAGGGGGACCTCTTCGGATGGCTTGGGAATGGGCCATCCGTTTAGCAACAACACGCCCGAACGACCCAACTATAGGCAAAATCGCCAATATCCCATAGGGGCCAAGTGAATGCCAGGAAAACCGCAATAATGGAGTAGAGCGTAAGCATATTTCGTTGTCGCTCTGATGTCTGGTTCGAGAGATCGGAGATCTCCGGGAGCACCTCGCCCCGCCCAGCGGCAGCACCGGAAACCACAGCACTGCTGCCCGTACGCCATGCTCGTCCGAACCCGCCGGAGATGGTGTTGCTATCGTTGAGTTCGCCGAGGAGCCCCAGCCCGCCCCGGCGCCTCCCACCTTTTGGGCCTGCCCGCGCCCTTAAGCGGTGCATCACCAATCTCGGGGCCGATAGCTTCTGCCAGTCCGCCACCCGCATTACCGCCTCTCGTGCTGGACGTTCCTTCCCGCAAACGTTTCTGGTTCGGCACGCCGGGCACCGTCGAATTTTGGGGGCCAAACCTGGACCACTTCCCGTTGACCCCCAGGTTCCCACGCACACCAAGGCATACTACGTGTAGAGTACCGTATGGAGAGGGTTTTCCCTCTACCTACCCCCATCCGCCACGCACCAGCACCAGCACCAGCTCCAACACCAGCAGCACCAGCTCCAACACCACTACCATCACAATGCCTCCCTCGTACGCCACTCGGTCCGCCGAGCTTGCTGCCGCCGACGCCGCTGGCGCTCCCG
>RANY01001084.1:0-10267 GCA_009805235.1 Neurospora pannonica FGSC 7221
CTGCTAATAACAGGACCTCCTGAAACCCAAACTATGCGATACCAGCGTGGCACACAAGGCAAGCTATCTCAAGGCAAGTCAAGTGAGGGTAAAATGTGGGCAAGTCAAGGCAAGTCAGGGGGTTGACTTGCCTTGACTTGCCCACATTTTACCCTCACTTGACTTGCCTTGAGATAGCTTGCCTTGTGTGCCACGCTGGTATCGCATAGTTTGGGTTTCAGGAGGTCCTGTTATTAGCAGTCTTCGTCTACCTCTATCTGCTATAAACTCTCAAGGGGGGAAAAGCCGGCCCAGTCTCAAACTTCGTTGGCGCACCTTATGAAAGACGAGTTAGGAGAACGAGGTATTATGTCAGTGATTGCCGGAGATTTAGACATGCTGAGCATAGTGTTCGCTCTTCTCCTTCTCCGCACCATAACCAGTATCGCTTCCAGCAGCGGCACCGTGGTTGGCGCCGCTATCACCTCGCAAGAAATTGGTAAGGCCAATCTCAGCATTGATCTCCTCCATGCGCTCATTGTCGGCTTGTGCAGTGCCTTCGGATCCGAAGATGATGTCCTGTGAAGTTGGAGTTAGTTATGTTATTCACCCAGTCCGAATGATGGCCAGATATCTCATGGGAAGGCACTCACCATTTCCTCCAAAGTCAATCTCTTCGTTTCCGGCACGAAGAACCAAATAAAGGCGGCACCCAGATACGTCAACAAGCCGAAGATGATATACGTTCCGTACGGGATCGCGTTCAACATATCCGGCGTGACCTGACCAACGATAAAGTTGTTCATCCAGTTGCTCGAAGCTCCTAGAGCGACACCATATGGTCTGGTACTCAACGGCCAGATCTCGGCAACGATGATCCAGGCACAAGGACCCCATGAGTATCCAAAATGAATGACGAACAGCCAGACCATGGCTACAGCAGCCCAGCCAGCAGCCTTATGAGTTTCCCATTGGTCGATGTTCTTGGCAACAATGACAGCGATGATGATATGGCAGGTAGCCATCCCGAGTGCACCGATAGTAAGCACGGGCTTGCGACCAACACGGTCGATCCACAGCACTGCAGGAACCGTAGCGATAAACATGACAATTCCTACTACCCCCGTAGCCAGGAGTGAGGTTGTGTTATCGCCGAGTCCAAGCTGCTTGAAGATTTGCGGGGCGTAGTAGAGAACCGCATTGATGCCGGACCACTGCTGGAAGAACATGGTGACGGTCGCCACTATAACGCGTCGGAACATGGCTTTTGTCTGGAAGAGCTTCTTGATGGCCACGAACTGGAGCTTGAAGATGTTCCAGGCTGTCTGCTCGCGCAATTCTGGGAATAGCTCCGCAATGCTTCGTTTCTCAAAGAGAGATTGAGCCTTAATCTCGAGGAACTCGAGCTCGACAAGCTCATGATCTTGGGACAGGCCACGAAGGTTGGAGAGCACCTTGCGAGCTTCCGCCTCGCGGCCGTGGTGGATTAGCCAGCGTGGGGAGAAGGGCATAAACATCATGCCGAAAAACAGAATGAGAGCAGGGGCAAGTTGCAGACAAATGGGTACAAGCCAGGCGGCGTCAGATTGGGTCTCGAGTTTGGTACCACCGATGTAGTTGGTTCCGCTGCGTGATATCAGGTGTCAGCGATCTCATGTTTTGACAGAAGTCAAGTTTAAAGGAGACTTACTAGTCGATCCAGAAGCTGATCATGATACCGAAGCAGATAGCCAGCTGCTGAAGAGCAACGAGGGCTCCACGGACCTCAGGTGGTGCAACTTCCGAGTTGTAGATGGGAATGATCATGGCCAAAGATCCGACGCCCATACCCCTGTTGAGTAATGACGAGTTAGTAGGGGCTGATGAACGCTTCAAGAGTAGTAAGGCACGACCTACGTGATGAACCGTCCGGCAAGAATGGTCTCATGTCCTCCGGAGATAGACGTGGCTTGGATGACCACACCCAGCATGAAAACCAAGCACGCCACTAGCACGCCGTACTTTCTCGAGAGAACCTCTGCCATGAACCCAGACAAAAGCGTGCCGAGCCAGGCACCAAGTTCAAGAATTGCCGTTAGCCAACCCTTCTTCGTCTGACTCGCGTTGGGGTCTATCGGATCGTATTCGCCCATGTCTGTTGACGGTCATCAGTCATATTAGCGACAGTCAGGCATCTCAAGTTCAAGGATAGCAACTCACGTTTCTGGAAGGCTGGCATGGCGAGCACACCCGAGAACATTCCTTGGTTGTACCCATAGAGGACACCACCGATACATGCGAAGCAGGCAATAGAGAAGACTCGGAAGTTCTTGACAAGCGCTGCAGGACCACTCTTCCCCATCATTGCCTCACGCCTCTGAAGAGCGGCATCATAAAAGCCGGCTGCACCGGAGCCGCCTCCACCGCCCATCTTGACTGAAAGATTGACGTTTCCTTGTCTCCTATAGCTGGGTACACGTAGGTGAAGAAGAGGCCCTGCTCAGACAACTCGACTGGGTGACTGACAGAAAAACAAGCCTGCTGATGAGGACAAGAAAGTAACAACGACAAGGTTCAATGATACTGATCGCAAGGCTGGTAGTAAGAGGTGAACCACGAGTTGGTCGAGGGGCGACTGCAGACTATTTAAGGTCAACGGACGGCGTCCAAATGGAACATTGAACCTGGCTTGTCAGCACAATCCTTGGTAAAGACCCTGAGCGTGTCACAAGCCCTGCAGCTACGTCCCAGACTAGAACAGAAAGAGAATCCATCACAGTATTATAACTTTAACTCAAGCGCAAGCGTGTGATATTTACCGGTGCGCATCATATTGAACCGCACCACACGCATCGAAAGCAGCCCCGGTAATGGTCGGTCTTTTCCATGCCGAGGGACTGTAACCCTCCAACCACACTGTCAACACCACTCTGGGGGAAGATGAGGGGTAGACCGGGTGATAATCCCATCGACATGGGTGCTTCTGCATGCTTTCCGTGCCGTACATCGGTAGCACGGAGTTGAGTTTATATGAACCTCAACCGTCCACATTGTTTGGGTCCTGGAACGTCGAGCTCGTATTCGAACCATAACAGCCGTCATAACATCCGAACCAGCAAATGACGGTTATCTTGTAACGATCTGTGAGATGAGATTATGTGGTCTGGGCCGTCAAGAACAGACAGTCTGAACAGGCGTGCTGTTGAACACGGTTGGTAATAACGCCGAGGCGGGGATGTCAGTGAAGGCCAACGTCCATGGCAGATCTGCTCCAGATACGGCGTATCAAGGGTGGTGCGTGGTCATAAGCGTGATGGCAAAGTGAACAGGCTCGGACAGGCAAACTTCCAATTAGCCTGAATACCGGTTGATATATCCCAAGCAAGGCTCATTGGTCCATTGTACCACGGATTATGCAAAATGCCCATTGGCCGCGGTCCAGGAAGGCGTGAGAGAATATTCTCGGGCCATTTTGTATCGAATCTTTGTCCCATTCACATGGGAGTCGTGATGGTGTCGAACAATAGTTTTGCGGGGAGCGTTAGCGTAACAGTTGAAATTAGCTTCGGTCTGATGGCTCTGGATGGCTACGTGACGCCTGTCGACACTTGTCGCACAAAGCTTTCTCCCACACTCCCAGCTAGCGCATAGGTCTCTGATGTATCAAGATTTGACTTTTGCCTTGAAGATTGCGGGGGCTGTAGCTTGTCGTTGGGCATCCTGCACGATATTGGCGTGGTTGTTGGTCCCGTGTGTGGTAACTAGCAATGCAACAACACGGCCGGGACTCGACATGCAACAACGCCTTCAACGCACACCCAGGGTTCAAGATTCCGCCAACCCGGGTCCAGCCATCACGAACGACAAGCTGACAGGATCCCGTACGTGTAAACGTCGGTCTAGGACCCGGGACAGCACTTGCTATTGAGTACACACCGGCGGATGCAGTGTTGTCTCAGGGAAGTCTTGTGGAAGCGAACGGGTTTGGACGCCGTCGCTATCTCTTCAGCAGCTGGGCCGCAGTAGAGCCCGCCGACTAGATTTGGTCACGGCAGTTGAAGCGGCGAGGGAAGCCAACAAGAGCACCTTGGGGCCAACTGGCTTTAACATCGCACACCTAAATCATCTTCAGGGAGAATCATCAAGATGTGGACGAGGAACGGGTACGGCGGAGAATTAAGGCTCGAGACCGGGTGAACAACAAAATTCCCGGCGTTTGTCTTGAGTGTATTCGGACAAAATCGATTGCCGATGCGAAGGGAGGGGATAGCGCTTCAATGGAGACTTCAATTAAGGGTTGCCGTAGAATCCTCAGTAAATCATAGACGTAGCGATCGTTAGCGGTTGATGTTGATTTTGGGGATTTCGGTCGGTGGCGGTGGCCAGAAGGGAACAAAGTGGAAGAGTTCCGGTCGTTGCATGCAATTGACATCGAGAGGTGGAAGAACATGAAGATGTTAAAACATGGGCGTTAACTGTAGATGCATTCAGATACTATCTGTTGGTATCCTCACAGCGCTAATCCTGTCAGAAACACAACACAGCCTTAACTCCATGAAACAGAGCTGATCAGCAACAGTTCAGACTCTGGCAAAGAGTGCACGTGCCACCCTCGGGTAGATGAAGATCAGCCCCCACCTTGGCTCTTTCCTCCGTTCTCTGTTCCCCAGATCGACGACCACTGCGACCGTGACGCTGCAACGCTGCGAAAGTGCAATGGCGCCATGGTGCAGTCACTGTCGCTCCTCCCTCTTTTTGACGCGCGCCTGTTGAGTTTTTCTCTCGGTGGGCGATTCGAAATTCTCAATGCGGTTTCCAAGCCAAACCAGGCAAGTGTCATGGAGGGCGGGAACGACCGCTATGCGAGATGTCGAGCCGTCATTCAGTTGAACTTGGGCCAATCCAGCGACACCTCAATCTCCGTCAAACTCGTCTTCCTGTTTCAAGTTTTCCCTACGACAACAACTCTTGAACAGGTACGTCTACAACATACTCTCTCAATACCGTACGCACCTCGTTCACCGTGAGTGGCCGTCAAGGCGCGGCTTTCTCCGACTTCCAAACTTCTCCATCGTTGTCGACTGTGGGGGCGTGTTTGAAGTTGACTATCTGCGACCTGCGTTCCATTCGGTTGAACATGCAAACACGTCGCGGCAAAGTCAACGCGATGCTACCTACTCCTGTCCACACAGTATCCCGCTATCCCGATGCTTGCTGCATCTGTTGCCCCTTGTTGGCGGCCAAAATCCCACGTCGATGATCCCTTTGAAGTTTGGGTACTACAACATCATTGACGCCCAAGCGGGAATTCGACAGCTTCGAGCTTGAACTTGTTATCGCGCTTCACACAGTCGGTCCATGTTACCCTACCATTGAGCGTCTACCTAAACTCATTCTCATCCAGTTCCATTCTGCCGGGTCTCTTCAGGTCTGCTCGGCAGATGGGTGAACCTTGTTGGCCCTTTCTTTGACTGCTGCTTGCCATGGCGGGCGGCGGCCCGTACTGCGTCCCTCAGACGGACTGTTGGTCGCATCGCGAGGCCATTCCATCTCTGCGGGTCCATGAGCTTCCCTTCCGACTCCCATGCCATCATGCCCCGTAGGGCTTGGTCTCTGCTTTCCCAAACACTCACATCCAATACCTTTTTTAATCGAGTTTCATCCGTCAAGTCATTGCTGTATTCACAGTCTTTGTGATTTTCGAGAATACGGACCATGAGGCGAGACATATCTCGATATCTCCAGGGCTTGGGAATCGCACAAGGCTGGCGGTTAACTTGTTACTAGACGGAGGACAGCATCCCTTCCGCTTTTTCGGCTATTTTTGACACTCCACAAGCGTGCGTCTCTTTCCGCTTCCGCCAAACGATTTCCCCAGTCTTTCCCATTGGGTCATCTCCGTCCTGGCTCGAACCCCCGTCGATGTAGTGGTGGTGGGTGGCATATGCCGTTCCTAATGGCGTAACGGTACCTGCGTCTAGTCCTGCGAACCGCAAACTGTCTCGCCTATCCTTCAGATTTGCGGCGTAGTGCGTCCAATGGTTGCTGTGTTGCCATTGGTCAAGCGATCTAACCGTTACGTTGTTGGTACTTCTACGAGAGCGGACATCAAACATTTTGCCAACACTAATCTGTCATATCGTTGAGATTCACGGTCAGGTCAATCGACGATTCAAGCTTGGCTGCTTTGGCGGGCTCATATTCTTCATCTACTCTCAACTTTGCTTTGTTTTTCGAGTTTTGGGATCTGACCTCGAACCTTCAAGTCTACAAATCCCCATGTAAACACCCCTGTTCAGCCCCAAGCTCCCCCATAGGGCATTAGCCGCCGTCCAACCAGCAATCTCCTTTTGACGACAACGAGTCTCCACTCCAAAAGGGCCTACYCTTCTCGTAGCCGCCCGTCTCCAGAAGAACGCCATGCCGAACCCCTCCAGCCATTAGCAGAGGCCGCTGCCGGCGATATTCGCTCGTTTGGATACACACTTTCGGTTTCATGATCAGAAATCTGCCCTCCGTCTCTTCCTCTACCCTTGTTTCAGATCTTCCAACCCGACAGCCATGCTAGAGTTACATCTCTACCCGCAGCCATGGCCCTCCCTGGCCGAATCTACACTAGGCCGGTGGATTCACTTCTGTGTCGACGTGGAGGTGGAGGTGATCTCAGTTATAAGTCGGGCCTCTGCTCCTCTTCTAACCCCATCTGACCTGGATCAAGCCCAACAAGTTCACCATCATCAGCATTTCTCCTCTCTTCTTATTTCCTAGGTCTCATTTCCTTTTCAGGGTCTCGGTTTCCTTATCACCATCTGTCTCCTTGATCAGCATCGTTTGATACGAGCCGTCTTCCTTTTTATACATCAAGTCTCTACCTATTACCTATCGAATACCATCTCTTCCTCGTCTAATAGGTAATCACCTAATTCAACCGACACTCGACGTTTCGGTTCGGTCTCTACTTTTTCATCACTTCAAATTTTATCTCTCCATCTCCTCTCTGCTTCCCGGTAGTAGGGAAGAAGAGAATTACCAGTCGACAAATCTTCATACATCATGCCTGATTTGTCCCGAACATCGGCCCATCACCACCACCAATATCAACATATCCCAGTTTCTCTTAGCCAGTCCGCTTCAACCATGTCATACTATCAGCAACCTCGTCAGGTCTCGGCCTACTATGGAGATCTTTCTACGACAACGGCTGCTCCCCAGATGGCCATGTCCTCATACGACCCCTATGCCGTCAGCGCAGTATCTTCAATGCAGATTCCCACTGCCACCATGGGAGGACCCGTGGGCGGACCTCTACCGGCACAGCATCGCGCCTCTTCTGGTGCGTGGAACCAGGACGATGACAGGGCACTGCTCGCCCTCCGTGCCATGGGCAAGAATTGGAACCAAATCCAGCGCGAGGCCTTCCCAAACAAGACTGGCAATGCCTGCCGGAAACGGCATGAGCGGTTGATGGAGCGCCGGGGTCAAACCGATTTCGACAGTCTCAAGCTCGAACGTCTCAGCAAGGAATACATGAGCATGCGCAAAGAGATCTGGAAGCCTTTGGCTGATCGGTGTGGCGAGAAGTGGCACGTTGTCGAGGCACAGGTATGTTTCTTTCCTGCCCTATCTCGTTCTATCGAATAGACTTTAACACAGATTTGCAACAGTGCRTGTCCAACGGCCTCAAGAACATCCAGTCTCACGCTCGCTCATACAGCCGGAAAGAACGCCTGGCAAACGGCCAATCCTCATCAGGGTATGACGATGACAGCGGCATCTCGGGAATCGGCCTCACGCCCATTGATGACGACGACGTGGATGACTATAGCAGCCCCGAGCCCTCTGGTTCCATCCACGGTGCACACTCTACTTCCGGCGGCAGCACGGGCAGCGGAGGCACGTCGTCTCACCAGGCATTCGCCCAGAGCAGCTACCAGAACTATGGCTACCAGCCCCACCATGGCTACAGCAACAGCGTGTCAAGCACGGGCACTACCGGCGGATATGCCCACCACGGCGGCTCGAGCCAGGGGACGAGTCCCTATATGGGTCACGGTAATCGTCTTCCTAGTGTGGGTGATATGGGTATCAACAATATCATCAATCGGGGGTCGGGACGTGATGCCAACTGAGTGAGGTTGTCACCGTGACCACCTTTTTCTTCTAAACCTGTCTCTCTACACTCCTTAATGTCTCCTCAGGTCATTGTATCATCTCGCGTCTTTCATCTTGTCTCGGTTTGGTTTGGGTTGGGGCTGGCATTGACGGTTATTACTGGGGCTACTACACTCATTACACCCAGTTGTGCACAAGATGGCGTTCTGTCGGGTACTGGCTTTGCTGTTTTTATATTTTCTGTTTTCCTGTATGGGCTGTTTTTCTAGGCGTTTTCGGTGTCACTTGTGAACGGCGTTCAAGGGTGTGTCATTAATGCATTTTATCCTGAGATATGTTCCTTTGCTTATTACGGTCTATACTGTCTTCATCTCGTACATGGGTTATCTTATCATGGCATCTCTGAATTCATTTCCTCTCTCTCTCTTCCTCTATGACTTCCTCTGGTCTTTATGCATATTGTCTCTTCGACATCACAGTCACTCATCATCAGCATTTTCAGACGAGCGTTCCCAGCTGCATTTTCTCCTCATTCCTCGGTACATGTCTTTTGATCTCAGATCTCTTGAGTAATTCTTGGCATGCACTCTCCGTTCGCATTTTATCATCGTTTTGACCACAGAACTATCGGTAAAGGGAAAAGACGGCATAAGGATACAGACAGCACGGCATGTATAGACAGGACGGCGTGGAACGGTATTGATGATGGTGTCAAGATACCTGTCTTTATAATGGCAAGGAAATATTTCGGTGTATTGACAGGAAGAATGTCACTGGATATAATCTCAACCATTGCTCTTCCAGGAATCACCTCCTTGTCCTCGCCCCTTGCAGCCAAGTTTCGTTAGAGTAAGCGCATTTATATTTTACCGTTTCCAACCCCCCATGATGCAAACAATTGTATTGATACAGGTACACAAAAAGCCACATAACGTACACTGCTTCGTCTTTGCTTCCATCCATCCATTTTGTACAATACAACATTCTTATTTATACAGTTTGCAATCCTTCAACGATGTTGCTTCTTTTAAAAGACCGTTCATACCATGATGAACCAAGATTCCCAAACCACACATACACACGTACAAAAACATCTTAGTTCTTCACAACACCCTTCACCACCTCCCCAACATCTCCTCCCTCCTCCTCCTCCTCATCATCCTCATACACCCATTCCCCCTCCTCCTCCTCCGGCTCCCCAAACACACTCCTCCAAACCCTCCCCCACATCCCCTTCTTCTGCGCCAGCGCCAACACCATAATCACCGGCAAATGCCACACACTAGCCCAAAACAACCCCCTCGCACTCCCCTTATGGCCCTCCAACCTCCAGAACTTGATCGCCTCCCAAACCAACCACGCATTAACGGGTAAACTCGTCACCGCAAAGCTCCACTCCGTCACGCCCGTGGCGCTGAGCCCGACACAAAGCGGGATAAACGCCAGACTATACCGCAGCGCCACGCGCCCGTTGCGCGCCGGGTTCGTCCACGCCAGCATTCGCAGGCCGGCAGCTTTATACTCGTGTCGGATACCCCATGAGAGAGGCATGAAGTGCGGGAATTGCCAGGCGAATAACAGACCGGCGAATAACCACCCGCCCAGCGACGAGCCGTCGGAGGCGAACAAAAGTTCGCGCCACGTGCCGTCGCCCGTGGCTGACTCGCCTGCTGCTGCGGCCCAGCCCATTAGCGGGGGGATACCACCCACGATGGCGCCTACCCACGTGTTCACGGCGCTGATGCGTTTGAGCGGGGTGTAAGCCCCCGCGTAAAGCGCGATGTTGGCGGCGCCGAGGAAGGAGACGGTCGGGTTGACGCCGAAGTAGAGAGCCAGCGTGCCGGCCAGGCCGCAGCCTACTGCAAACAAAACCGCGGCTTTGGTGGTCAACAAGCGCCGGACGAGAGGGCGGGTGCGCGTGCGCGTCATCTTGGAGTCGGTGTCGGGCTCGTAGAGCATGTTGAGGGCGTTGGCGGAGGCGGAGCATAAGGTGGTGCCGGCGGTGAGGAAGAGGAGAGTTAAGGGGGAGAGGGAGGGAGCCAGGGAGGTGTCGAGCGCGGAGGAGGTTAGGAAGGAGGGGACCGGGTATAAAGCGTAGGGGACCATAGCCGACAAAACGACGAGCACGGTTAGGCGCGGCTTGGAGAGCGACAGGAGCGAGGAGAGGCGTCGCTTGAAGGAGTCGGCGGGCGCGGAG
>RANY01002887.1:0-10190 GCA_009805235.1 Neurospora pannonica FGSC 7221
GGATGGCTGAATGGCTGACTATCCCCGGACTGGAGGTTTGGACGAGAAGGGACCTGAGGACTCTCAGGTAAGAGGGACGATAACGAAAAATTTGGGGAGATCGGAAAGAAATCAAGACGCAGAGACGGGAGATTCAGATGGTCGGTGTTCGTTGACGGCGAGCGGCGTCGGTTTCGGATCTGGGAGTGGGATCGGAAGGGTATTTTTTTTTCTTCGCTTTTGAGGTGTTGCCGTGCAGAATCTGGCGTTTTTGGGATTCCGATGAGGGTTGCGGTAGTAGATAGTAGATAGGTAGGCAGAGGTACTTGATGAAGTTGGGGATGGTGATCGTATTTGAGAGATGTGATCATGAACTGGCGTAGAGGGAGTGGAAGAAAGGGGAGATTCAGAGTGATAACCAATCCCATTCGTGCGCGTGCGAGCAAATGGGTTGTCTCTCAGGAGATTTGGGACTCTTCAGCCGTGGGATCACGATGTGATTGATGGACGACGCCGAAAGAAGGTGAGATGAAGTGCCGGTAGCGCGTTGGTGATAGCGTACCGTGCGTGCGTGATATCGCGACGGTGACGGCATGGTGTGCACATAACAAAGCAGCTCGCTTGGCAGCTGGCAGCTTGCTTGGCACCGGCTCCAAAGCTACCCCAGCTTACTCCACAGCAGCTCCCCACCCAGCCGCTTCCATGATCGTCACCAGTTGCTTCCATCGTCATTGAGACTTTTGACAAATCGTTAAACGCACGATACCCATTTACCATATCAACGATTATCAGCGCATTTCGACATCAAAGGGCGAAACCTTCGTGATACCCTCAATAAACACATTCAGCAAAAAGCGACAAAGTGGCGAACCTTCTTTGGACAGCGCAAAAGGGGGAAGCTGCACCGACCGGCCAGACTGCAGCGCCTCCAGCCGACAAACCTAAGCCCAAGAACACCATGGTCCAGCCAACAAGCACGCCGTCCGCGCCGGCGCTCACTCCCCAGTTTTGCTTTTCAACAGCAACCTTACGAGGTGGGATTCCTTTTACCTTATCGAAACAAACATTGCCTTTATACGATTTACTAATTCAAATCTATCTACATAGACTTCCTAAGAGTCTCCCGCTCCGCCATCGACGACACCATAACCCAAAACCTCAACGCCCTCGTCACCCCTTCCCGCGCCGGTTTCGACCCGTCCTCCACCACCCAGCGCGCCCCCCGGCCTTTATCCCGACAAATCGACCCCTCGGCGTGTCAAGAATTCAAAGACCAAGTGCTGTTCCCCTCCTGGCAAGCGCGCTCGCAAGTGCTCAGCTACTGCGCGCTGGTGGCCACCTCGCCGGATCCGGACGACCCGGAGGCGGCGATCCGGGAGGCCGAGAAGCAGAAGGATCGGGAGCGGGTGGTGAATGAACGGCTGGACCCTTACTCGGCGAGGTTTTTCCCGAGGGAGCCGCGGACGGAACAGCTGGCGAGTGTGATCAGGATGGAGCAGGGCGTGGAGAATATTGTGAGGACGAGGACGTGGGGAATTGTGGGGGAGAGGTGTGGGAGTGATGGGAGGACGTGGGAGCAGGCTTTGGGGGAGTGGAGGAGGGATAGGCATTTGCCGTTGGCGTGATGAGGATGGTGGTGGTGAGGCTGTAGTATGAAGCTGAGGAAGGAAGGGGTGTAAGTGAAGTGTTTGTATAGCATTGGGTATGGCGTATTGGGATGTGTAACGATATGTATTGTTTAGTGGGATTTCTATCAAAGTATGGGAAGAAAAAAGCGAAATCATCTGCACTCAAGCTTGCGCTCAGCATGTCAACAAGAATATCTCATTGTCTCGGGAGGAGTTGTCGCGGAGTCTGGCGGGAGACTTCCGTGTCTTCGGTGTTGTTACCGAGAGGGCCGAAGCCGGAGTTTAGCTAAAGGTTGACCCCACTTATAGGGAGGTGAGTGAGCTCCGCCGGCTGTTGGCCAATCAGCAGAGAGCATCTTTTTGTTTCAATGCGCCTGCCGCCATCTCGTCAGATTGTCAGCTGTGAACTTTCACTTGCATTTTGGAGAAGGTGCAACGTCGACACCGACAAGGATTGGAATAGTCACGTCTGTCAAGCACATAAGGCCGTCACGCGTATTTTCTTTGCTGTACACTAAAGTGTAAGTATACACATTTCCCAAGCTTAGGTGGTTCCGGTACTTGTGTGGTGCAAACCCTCTGTGCTTCTCTGTGTTGGCTGTTGGAGCAAGAGAGTTGTCCCACCAGGCTCCGCTCCACTCCCCGACACCGAACAGCGACACCCACATCCACCAAAACCAGTCCACTCTCGGCCGGCCCCTCGTCCCCCTCCCCCACGAACTGATCCCTGACCTGACATAGTGGCAAGTCTCCGACTCAATTCGAGAGTCTACATCCTCCCGAGCTCAACAAACAACACACTTCGCGACAATCGTCCCCCCGCCGCAACCCAACCCCGCGGCTATCTTCGACCCGAAACATAACCGTCCCTCATCGTCCCACCCCGCAGTCCATTCCTCGATGCCGCAAACCCTGAGCACGAGAGAGGCCAACCTCTTTCGTACCGTCATCCGCCACTATGAGGACAAGCAGTACAAGCGCGGCTTGAAGGCCGCCGAGCAGATCCTGAAGAAGAACCCCAGGCATGGCGACACCATGTCCATGAAGGCTCTGATCATGAACTCCCAGGGCAAGACGGAGGAGGCCTTTGCCCTCGCCAAGGAGGCTCTCACCATCGACATGAAGTCCCACATCTGCTGGCACGTCTACGGCATCCTCTACCGCCAGCACAAGAACTTCGACGAGGCCATCAAGGCCTACAAGTTCGCCCTCAAGCTCGAGCCCGAGTCCCAACAGATCCAGCGCGACCTCGCCGTCCTCCAGGTCCAGATCCGCGACTACCAGGGCTACGTCCAGAGCAGGTTCGCCATGCTCAAGGCCAAGCCCCATCTCCGCCAGAACTGGACCGCCCTTGCGATCGCCTATCAGCTCGAAGGCAGCCTCGAACAGGCCGAGAACATCCTTACCACCTACGAGAAGTCCATGACCAACGTTCCCCTCAAGACCGACCAGGAGCACTCCGAGGCTCTCCTCTACAAGAACACTATTATCGCCGAGCGGGGCGACATTCAGCGGGCGCTCGAGCACCTCGAGTCCGACTGCAAGAACTGCCTGGACAGGTTGGCTGTTATGGAGATGCGGGCGCGCTACTTGGGTCAGCTCAACAGGAAAGAGGAGGCGGCAAAGGCATGGCGGGCACTGCTGGACAGGAACCCCGAGCACCCCGAGTACTACAAGGGTCTGATTGAAACTTTGGAGATCGACGAGAAGGACGAGGCTGCCCTCAAGGCCATCTACGACGAGTATGCTGCCAAGTACCCTCGCTCGGATGCCGCCAAGAGGCTGCCTCTTAACTTCCTCACTGGCGATAGCTTCAAGGCTGCTGCCAAGAGCTATCTGACCAACATGTTGGACAGGGGCGTGCCTTCGGTGTTTGCCAACCTCAAGCACCTCTACTCTGATGTGGCCAAGAAGGAGGCCATCCTCGCCCTCGCCGAGGAGTACCTGAAGGAGCGCAAGGCTGGCGGTTCCGATCAAACGAACGGCGACAGCTCCAAGGGTGTTGGTGCTGCTCTTTACTTCCTGGCGCAACATTACAACTACCACCTCAGCCGTGACCTTGCCAAGGCCATGGAGTATGTTGAGCAGGCTATCGAGCTCGATCCCAAGAACGTCGACTTCCACATGACCAAGGCTAGGATATTCAAGCACCAGGGCGATACCGCCAAGGCCTCCGAGGCCATGGACCATGCCCGTTCGCTCGATACCAAGGATCGTTACATCAACTCCAAGGCCGCCAAGTACCAGCTAAGGAACAACGAGAACGAGAAGGCTCTCGAGACCATGGGTCTTTTCACCAGGGCCGAGACCGTTGGCGGACCCCTCGCTGACTTGACCGACATGCAGTGCATGTGGTTCTTGACTGAAGATGGTGAGGCCTGGCAACGGCGTGGCAACACCGGTTTGGCGCTCAAGCGTTTCACCACTATCCACAACATTTTCGACATCTGGCAAGAGGACCAGTTCGACTTTCACAGCTTCTCTCTCCGTAAGGGTCAGATCCGTGCCTATGTCGACATGATCCGCTGGGAGGACAGCATCCGCGAGCACCCCTTTTACTTCCGCGCTGCTCTTGACGCTGTCAAGCTGTACCTCGATATGTTCGAGAAGCAGCAGGCCGCCGCCAATGGCACCAACGGCACTGGCGAGGCCACCAACGGAGATGATGCCGCTGAGAAGAAGAAGGCTGCCAAGAAGGCCCGCAAGGAGGCTCAGAAGGCCGAGCGCGAGGCCGCTGAGAAGGCTGCCAAGCAAGATCCCAACAAGGCGACGGCCAAGAAGGACGAGGAACCTAAGAAGAAAGATGACGACCCGAACGGCCTCAAGCTCGCTGCCACGACGGATCCTTTGGGCGATGCCATGAAGTTCCTCAACAACATTTTGCAGTTCAGCCCCAAGAACATTGAGGGCCAGATTGCTGGATTCGATGTTTACATCCGCAGGAGTAAGTTTTGGTGCAGCCCCGATACCTGATTTTTTTTTTTACTAACAATTATACAGAGAAGTACCTTCTCGCGCTGCGCTGCCTGAACGCTGCTCAGGCGCTCAACCCTGAGCACCCTCGTGTGAAGGAGCAGTTCGCTGAGCTTCAGAAGGCGGTCGAGTCTCTTGACGATGCTCAGTCGGCTAAGGTCAAGGAAGTGCTCAAGGCCAAGTTCAGCTCTTAGAAGGATCAGAATCGAGCTGTTGTGGACATATTGGCAGAGTCGGACTTAAACAAGCAGGAAGTTCCACCAGCCGAACCCGTATTAACGCCGTCGAAATACGTGAGCGATGCGCTTTCGTACCTTGAGATTTGAGGTCAGCCATCGGCTAGCCTGAAAGCCAACGAATCGCAGTCGAAGCTTGGGGAGTAGAACTAGGTTATCAGAGGTTCTAAGGTATCTCTATTCACTACTTCATATGTGCCGGGAGATGGACCGAGATAGATGGGTATGAGTGGCTGATACAGCTAGCGGGGACTGCCTGAGTTGACCGTTTGACTAAAAAGGATCAGATTTTCACTAGCAGGAGGGTTATCCGGCCGGGAACAAAGAAAGGTATTCCAAAAGTTAGGTTGATTTGCATACTTGGTTGCCTATAGGAAGAAGGTATGTAGACGGGGCGAGGCGAGGGAGCATGGACTCTTTTGGACGCCGGAGTTTTTATCAACTTTTTCTTTGTGCAGATACATACACAGACCGCATTATCTGTTCTCAGCGGTGCTCTCTCTCAATACCTAGCCGTGATGGGCTACGTAGAGGTACGAAGATATCTGATGTATCCGAAGTTTTAAGGTTCTTCACCGTCTGTCGTCCGATGTTGGGCACGCATGGCCAAGTCTAGAAAGTACATAGGTCTAGTAGGCACGGTTTAATCTCCGATATATCCGGCGTATCCGGTGCCGGGTGTGCTGTCGTTTAGCGGTTTGGCGGTGCCGGGTCTCCGGCATTTGCCCGGATAGGTCCAACCGCGGTTCGGGAGTTCATCCAGAGTGTAGCGATAGGGCAGCGTCGCCGTTAGCACACCTCAGCATGCCACCGTGCCACCTGCCACCCCGCCATGCACCGGCACTGCCTAGCGCGTGCGAGTCGGTGGAAGTGGAAGCGGGCACCCGACGGCGGGCATGCATCCTGCTGCAGTTAGGTTGATGGATGCACGATGTTTTTAGGTGCAGCAGCCAGCAGCAGCCAGCGATGACGGGGTCCGCAGTTGGCCCCTGACAGAAACTGCGACAGAACCAAACAACGGTCGAGGATGCAGCTTCAGCCAGTGAGGGCCGACGGTGCCCCTGTCTCAACAAGTGCCATCCATGATCCAAGACAGCAAGCCAAGCACTGTTTTTGGGCGAGACTGTCAACGGTGCTTTCGTAAGAGTCCGAGAGTGCGACCCGAGTCAGCAACAAGTCGGGCATTCATCCGATCTTTTTCTTCAAACTGTCTTCTTACTTTCACTCTTCAACAACATCTTCAGTGTTTGGCCTGGAGTTTTTTTATTTGTCGGTTTGTCTTCTTTGTGGTCCATCATCAGCTCCGTTGCCGGTATCCGCGCGTGCCGTTAAGCTTAAAAAGGCACCCGCATTTCATCCATTCCACTTGTACACTCCTCCGCGCATACCTCGGCACGGGATCCATTGAGGTTCTTGCCTGACCGACACCGTGATACAAACGGAACTACATACACCAAAGAAAGTCGAAAGAGAATCGCAACACATAGGAAAACATGGGGGACGTTCGACAACTACAAGACGAACACGCGGCAGCCATTGCGAAGGCGAGCGCACAAGAGCCGTCTATCCAGGCCGTGACATCGCAAGCCACTACTTCTGCTTCCGGAAAGAATGTCGATATTCTCGAACTGCCCGCGGTCACACTCACTTGCGAGAAGGATGACTTGGTTATTCAAGGTATGTGAAGCCTCCATATACATCACTCACCGCATCTCTGCTCCTACATGCACATTTTCTTTGGACTGGACATCTCTTCTTCCTCATAAGACCTACGTTCGTCCTTAGGCTAACCGCAACGCATGTACAGAACATGGCGCTGCCACCAAGAAGTCACGTTCGTGCTGTTCAGGTATATAAAAAGCATCAAGTCCCTCTTACACAAGAATCCTTATTACAGTCACACAAACGCCCGATGTGGAAGACACCCAACCTTCAAGCTCAACCGGAATCCTGAACTACATTCCTCTCGACGGTATACTAACACCGTTCCTCCCCTCCTCCACAGTCACCCCTCCGCGCCGTCTCCCTCCCGGGTCCGTACCCTTCTACAACATTCTCTGGGCCTACATCACCCCCGACCGCAACTACCTCCGCATCGACTTCGCCGAAGAGACCTCTCCCAAGAAACACCAACTCATCGTCCGCCAACTCGAGTTCCCTCTCCCCTCAGCTCCCTCCCAAGCTTCCCGAGAGCGCGAATCGCTTCTTTCACCACCCCCCATCCCTCCACCCTCCGCCGCCACCATAGACGCCTTCGTCGCCCGCCTTCTCGACCTCGCCTACCCTGCCCCCATCCAGCGCCGCAAGCGCGCCTGGGTGCTAGTCAACCCGCAAGCCGGCCCCGGCGGTGCCGACAAGATTTTCGAAAAGGAAGTCCGCCCCATCTTCGAAGCGGCGCGCATGCCGCTGACCGTCATCCGCACCACCTACTCCGGCGAAGCCGTCACCCTCGCTCAGGACCTGGATATTTCAGATTACGACATCGCAGTCCCCTGCTCCGGCGACGGCCTACCGCACGAAGTCTTCAACGGCCTCTCCAAGCGGCCCGACGCCCGGCGGGCTTTGTCCAAACTAGCAGTGTGCCACATCCCCTGCGGCTCGGGCAACGCCATGAGCTGTAATCTCTACGGCACCCACCGCCCTTCGCTAGCGGCGCTGGCTATTTTGAAGGGCGTGCCGACGAAGCTGGATCTGTGCAGCGTGACGCTGCAAGATGGAGAGCGCCTGACGAGCTTTCTGAGTCAGGCATACGGCATGATTGCCGATTTGGATATCACGACGGAGCATCTGAGGTGGATGGGCGCGGCAAGGTTTACGTATGGGTTTCTGACGCTGGCGATCAGGAAGAAGATGTACCCCTGTGATGTGGCGATGAAGGTGGAGGTGGGCGGGAAGGAGGAGATTAGGGGGCATTATGCTAGAGGGGTGAAGGGGGTGGAGAGTGAGGTTGGGAATGGGGAGGCTAGTGGGGATGGTGGGTTTGGGGATGAGGAGGGGACAGAAAATGGGGAGGGAGAAGGGGAGGGGATGCCGGGTTTGAAGTATGGGACGGTGAATGATAAGTTGCCGGAGGATTGGGAGGTTGTTCCGCATGAAAAGTTGGGCAGTTTTTACTGCGGTAATGTACGTTTTACCCCTTTACCCCCCTTCGTGCTTTCATCCACTGACAACCCCCACAGATGGCCTACATGGCCCCAGACGCCAATTTCTTCTCCGCCGCCCTCGCCAACGACGGTTTGCTAGACCTCATCACCACCGACGGCGACATTTCTCTCTGGAAGAACATCAACCTGCAACTCTCAGTCGGATCAGGGCACTTCTTCGATAACCCCTTGGTTTCCTACCGCAAAGTCTCCGCTTTCCGCTTGACACCCCGATACCAGGACCCCAACGGTGTGATTAGCATCGATGGCGAAGCGAGACCGTTTGCTCCCTTCCAGGTGGAGGTGCACAAGGGCCTTGGGCTGACACTCAGCAAGAGGGGTGTGTTCGAAGCGCCGGGGCCGCATGGGTGGGATAAGGTCACGACGACGGAGAGGTTGAGGGCTTAGAGGGTTCGGACGGCGGTGGGGATGAGAGTCTGGAAGGCTTTGAACAATGAGGAGGTGAGGGTTCTTGGGAAGGGCTCGGAGCAGCGTGAGCTTGAGGACTTGGGGAACGTGACGCTGGGGGATGGGTCATACCGAGCACTAGGAACGAAGGTAATGGGAAAAGGGAAAATATCATGGTAATGGAGGAGGTCATGATGGATTTATATGATCGGGATGGGATGCTTGCGGGCGGTTTATGACAAAAGGTGGTTGATACCGAATGAAGAGGGCTGCGGGTTGGGGTTGGTGGGCTCAGGTGGGAGAGTGGGCGAGATACAGGTTCAAGTACATAATATTGATGATACCCTTTGTTGATAAGCGAAGATGGTAGATAGAGCGAAAGACTGCGTTTCAGACGTGTTTAGATCGAGAAGGGAATACGTTCGTGGCTTCACTAGCTGTTGGTTTCCTTGTTGAAGATGATGCGAGAGCTGGATGTTGACTGACGATCAGAATACTATGGCCTCTAGCTTCCAGTATGCGATTTGACTCAACACTATTTGCCGGTTGGGCACAGAGTAGACGGGACTGGAGGCCACAAAGACCCAACGCCTTCGAATGACAAGACGAAGCTTTTCAAAACCTTACCAGCTAGCATCACCACCGCCGCCAGCCGGGGACATACACTTCACCACCTTCACCACCGAAGGCAAACACGGCACCTACCCGTCACTTGCACCAAGCACGCCCGGTTATAAGCACCGACATCTGACCCCTAATAACAATAACACAAAAAAAGTTAGAGTGGAGTAGTAGTTTAACTCGTCGCCCTCCCAAACTGATCCCGAAAGGGTGAGGCAAGGAGATTCAGGCGGAGACCCGGGTGCGAATCCCGGCTCTAGCACAACTTTTTTTCATTTTTACACGTCTAGCTTATGGTCTAAAGAGGCTCCAATGTATCCAGATTGTTGCTGGAATTTTTCTCCTCTGCTTTCTTGTAGAGTCCGAGTCGACAGTTGCAGGTCGCAAGACACGGAGAGTTAAGCCACATGTTGCACCGAGGCTGACTTTCAGATATGAAGTACTGTAGATAGGTAACTCTTCATTATTACGAAGTTAAGACTAACTTAACTGTAATGGCAATGCTAAAACCTTTGGTTGATGGTAGCCAGTTGCCCGTTGATCTATATGCGTATCTTCACCATGTTTCCTCGCTCTATGGGTTCCCCCTCACCCTTCATTCCATAGCATTCATCGTCAATGCGTACGTAGCCCCTTTTTATCCATCAAGACCCCATGTTTTCTGTGCTTTGTGGTATCATCGTCATGAACAGCAAGCCAAAAAGAAAACACCCAAACGCTCACATGCACAAACCCAAGATATCACAATGCCAAAAACACCACAAAACAAAGGGACACCTAGCTGCTCGAGGTTTCCCCCTTCTTCCCCTCGATCACATGTATCCCATCCTCCACCCTCTTCTCACCCTCACCCTCCTCCGCCTTCTCAACACTCGCCGCCGAAGAACTTTCCGAGCTCTCCAAACTCTCCTCATTAGCCAACCTCTCCTTTTCCTCCCTCCTCTCCTTTTCCCTCTGAAACCTCGCCTTCCTCTGCGCCCTCCACCCCGGTCCCCTCGTCATCAACAGATAAATAATCGGACTAAACACCACCACCACCAGCGACCAAAACGTGAAAGTCCAGCCCACCCCCATCTTCTGCAACATGGCCTCGATAAACGCCGTCGCGCCCGCGCCGCACAAACACCTGACCAGATTCGTCGCCGCCACCGCCGTCGCCGGCGCCTCCGGGTACAGGTCCACCACCAGGGTATTCACCAGAA
>RANY01000011.1:1905-108184 GCA_009805235.1 Neurospora pannonica FGSC 7221
GGGGGGGGGGGGGGGGGGGGGGGGCATCATACGACCGGCAAGCAAGCAACCGCTGCCGCCCGCTGCAGGGGCTGGGGACGAGCGAGGGTCGGTAACCAAATAGGTAGAGGTAGTCAATGAAGCTGTGTAGCCATACCTTTTGGTGTAACTTGATCGTTGATTTGACGCTAGGGTAGAGGTATGTTACATGGAGGTAGTGTATGAACCGGAGCCGAACAATGAACGGAAGAAAAAACAGAACAGACGGGGAGCGAAGAGAACATTGTTCGTGTCCACTACTGTGCCTAGCAGGGTAAGTCAACGTCCCTTGTAGGTAGGCTCCTGCCCTTTTTTATTCCCTCTTCTTCTTCTTCTTTATCTGGGCAGGTACTAGATAGGTACCCACCTGCCGTCAGCGATCCAGATTACATCTTACGACAAGGAAGGAGGCACCCAGTCTCTGATCTCGGAGTACACACATTGGAAGGTAGGTACGCCTGAACAGGCAGGATCTTCGGTGAAAGGGGCAGATCTCATCTCGCTGCCTCTTGTGACTCGCGTGACTCGTGAGACGACGATGACTACCTATAGGGACGGGTATCTGCATAGCCGGGATGCGAGTTCGAAATGGACGAGATATGAACCATCTCCAGTGATTCAGGTGGGAGTACCACTATCCTAAATTAGTTGACGTTTGGGTGGGTGGGTAACGTCTGAGTGTCTCTTTTCGGTTACGGTGAGGAAGGAACGTTTTGGATTGCGGTGAGGAAGGACCATTCGGTGAGAATGAAGGTTGAGACAATTCAGAGGCGGTAACTGCAGCATTCTTTGACACGGTTTGAACAGGTGTCAGAACCTAGAGGGGGTGGAAGATGTGAGTTTGTGCTTATCGAACAATGCATCATTCAAGGGGATATTGTAATGTCGACCGTCATGGAAATCCCCAACACCAGTTTTGGTAAAGCTAGCGAGCTGGGTTTTCTGTCCATATGACGAGAATGCAATTATGCTTCCAGGCATCAATTATTTCTGACCTAGATGACCACAACGGTGAGCCACCTAGAGGTACATACCTCTCGCCATATTGGGCTGTGGAACATAAAATTCTATCTAGATTGCTGTGACTGAGGGACTCTTCCTGAGGTTTCAGCAGGTGTAGAAATAACCCGAAGTTTGAGTAGCTTAGCAAGGTAATGGAATAGCTCGTGAGTTCACTACTATGGACTCACCTAGACCAAACAAGCCCTTCAGAAACCCCTGCCTGTTCCAAAGCCATGAATCAACACCACATGTTTTCAAGTAGTACCACGCTGGTGTCGTACTTGAGCATGCACACACTTGTTTAGCCTGACTCGGCCATGACACGAGCCAGTGAGACAAGACAAGACAAGACAAGACAAGACAAGACAAGACAAGACAAGACAACTCGATGTTGTTGAAGGTGTGATGAGACAGACAGGCAATGTGAGAGACAACCGATGATGCGCAATTCAACCAATAGGCCATTACAAACCGAAGGACAGAGGGAGGCACACCATCGTACAGCGTACAGCGTACGAAAAATTTCCCACGCGACACATGAGACTCGACAAGACCGCTTTCGTTTGTTGACAGTCTGATGGACTAGGTACGCTGGATGACCGGGTGCTATTTGAAGCGAACGGATGGAACGTCGATTGAACTGAACACAGCCGTAATAAAAGAAAGGAGGAGTGTTTGAGTTAGGCAGGCAGGCAACTGCTGATACTCTGACAGAACAATCACACTTGTCCAGCTGCCGGAATGGACAAAAAATGAAGAAAAAAGGACGAGTGAACGTATAGGGGGGAGTGTACCCACTTATTGAAGGAGTATACTACAGTTAGCGGTATGTAATACCCATCTCCCATACTGTATTTCACTCGTCTCGGCCGTATATGTAGATAGGTGGTGGGGCGTGGCTTACTATTATGCTGAGTGGCTATAGTTGAGCTGGCTTTAGGTGGCACTGCCACATTACACTTCCAAAAAGTTCGATGTGCGAAGTCTTAGTAGGCAGATAACATGGTCGTTTTGATACAATTAAAGGCATCTCACGCAGTGTATACCAATCGTGATTGATAGCTTGACCACTTGAGCTTAGGAACGTATGTAGCAGAATCACTGATGTCCAGTGTTTTCAACGGAGTTGACAGGCATGGACAAGAGATCCGATAGAAGGCGTTTTTGGCGGCAGGAAAACAAAAAGTGCGTGAACTAATAGAGAGTGCGGAAGGATATAGCAACGATCCATGAGCACAATGGTATTGCGCGTGGATGGAACGGTGATGTGAAATAGCATACCTAGAAGACGAATGTGAATGAGGAACAAGACCGCATCACCGCTGCTATGGATGTCTGCATACATGTAGTATCATTACAACAGCAAACGTAACTCAAATCTGACGAAGAGTAAGTGATGTGCTGGCTCCGCCCTTTCTGATGGCGTTTGGTTTTGTTTTGGTTGCTCGTCCAAACACGTGTCTGTATATGTAAGAGATTAGAGCTTCAAAAAGCCAACAAGAACTAGCAAAAAAGGTGTCTCTTGATCAAATTTTCCTAACTGTAACTCCTGCGTAGGCCTGCCGGGTTCCTTTCAAAACACACTGAAACCCCCTCGAAAACGCCACTTGAACGCCTAACTGATGTCCTATCAATCTAATAAAACAAACGATAGGAAGACCATATACAACGCGGCACACGCTTTATCTATGAAATTGGAGAGGCAGGCAGAGAATATCGGGAGGGAAGAGGCCATGCGGAGGGCAACGTATCCGTAACATACCGCGATGTTTTGAGCGCCCCATTGCAGAATACATCCCTCTCCTCTCCTCTCCTCCACGCCCGAAGAAATATTACGACTGTTGTATTCAAATAGACGTCGGGGCAGCATCCTTACGCCAGCCCTTGGAACGCATGTTCCCCTCAATAGCCTTCCAGATACTCTCCACCACCTCCCTGTCGCGCCACCGGTTTTCTGCGCCCGCCGCCGCCGGATCACGCACCTTGTCAACGGAGGTGGCCAGAACCCGATGACCGAACGACCGCACACTCTCGGGTGGCTGCTCGCCTCGCCAGCCAACATAGATACCCAACACATGGCGGAAGAGGTCTGTTGGTTGGCTCCAGCGGTAGTTCTTGAACTGCCACGCCTGACCGGTTGTGAAGACGGCCACCACGCGGTTCCAGTATTCAGGCTTGAACTGCTCCGGGCCTTCGACGAGGATGAAGCGCATGGGACGGTTGGGATCGATGTCTTTCATCATGCGCGACACGTGCAGCACCGAGATGGAGGCGTTGTGATCTGGCAACGTGTATTTGCCGTTCTCGAGGAAGTCTCTGATGTTGGACATGCGCAGAAGCGAAGAGGCGGAGGGCGAAAGGAGAATGATGGGGTCAGGTCGTCGCGCGGGCTTCTGGTTGATGGCAAGAGTAGGATTGTTCGTGATCGCTGTAGGGCCGGGCTTCTTAGACATGAAGGCTTGCGCGAGCTTGCGAACGTGTGAGAAGTCCTGGTTGAAAAGTCCGAGTTAGTTGTACTGCGACTTCGAATCACTAGTCACTCCCCCATCGAGACGTTCGAGTACTCACCGTGGGCTTGATTCCCCTGAGCACACTGTTCCGGTCTCCCATGCGTCGTTCCCCGTTGTAAATCTGGGCGAGCCTAGGGTCTAGTGTCCCACGACCAGACCTCGCAGAAACAGTAGGGGCGGCCTTGGAAGCGGCTGTCGTGCTGGCAGCTCCAGTGTTGGAAGCTCCGACCCCATCACCTTCCAGCGGCTTGATGTATTCGCTCTCTTCACTTCCACCTTCCAGCCAAGCGATGAGCTCAAGACGCTCGACGAAGGCGAACTTGTGGACCGCGCCGGCACCGCCCAATTCCTCGTTAAGCTTGGTCGCGGAAGCATTATACTCGGGAATGGCGACTTCATGGTTTAGCCACGCGAAGTAAATACTGCGGAGATCGACGGGGCTGCCGTTGGAGACAAAGCGCGTCGGCGCATCGATGGGGATGGCGACACGGGCTGGGTGGGTGAACAGAAGGTGAGTGGCCTGGGAGAGCGGCACTTCGGCGCTGCTGTCGGAAGAGGTATCGGCGGATGTCGTCGGGATGATGGCACTGCTGGATGCGATTGACCCCCGCAGAAGCAATAGAGGATCGTGGTCGACTGACGCCATCTTGGGATTCGCGCTGGAACGCTTAGCTGCCGACTATGTAATTGTAGGCCGTGCCGGTGGATTGGTTGATGACCTCGAGGTAGGGATGACGCGCTTGACAAAGATCGCTACGAGATGTACTGGACGTTCAATTGGGGGCTGAAGTTGAGTGCCACAAAGAAGCGATGTAAAGAGTGCAGCTTGGTGAAGAATAGCTCGAGGATGCCCAAAATAGTTTGACAATTGCAGGTCCGGGACGAATATAGGTGATGGATTCACTTGACGGGTCGGTGGTCGGACTGGACGCGGCGCGCTCCACTTTGACCTATCTTATCGGCACAACCTGGTCCAAGGTTGCAAGGAGACCGCGAAACCTCAGCATGGAAGTGAAGGGCACACAGATAACCCTAACCCTTTCACTTGTTGACAGACTCGAGGGGCTGAATAGGGGGTAATTGAAGCAACAAGTGATACGGGTGGGACAGGTTCAAATTACCTGTCTTCTAGGCCTTCTCGAAACCTTAAGTTCATACTTTTTGAATCATCTTTTACGAAACAGGTGAGGATTTATTACATGACAATCTGATGCCGCATACCACGCGCGGTCATTTGCGGATATGCCTCGGTCCCTCTCCTTCCTCTCTTCCTGCTTTCACTTCTTCTCTGCTGCACCCATGCCCGTTCTCGTTCGATGTTTCCATCAACTCATCTCTCGCGGCTCAAGGATCTCGCAGCCAATTCAGGGCTGTTCTTGGTATCTGGACTTGCCGACTCGCTCATTGTATCTCGGCTGTCGTAAGCATCATCGGACATACTAGCGCTTTGTCTCCGACCATGATACTGGTGTGCCACAGTTAGCATCTTTTTCGCGGCTCAAGCAAACTCATAACGGCGGGTTCTGGCAAGGCTATTCATGGAGAATTCAGCCAGATAGGCTCGTAGAGAAAAACAGACACTCACCACACAGACACCCTTCCCGTTGGACTTGTGTTTCGGGTTGGCCGGACACATTGGGCTATTTGGTAGATGTTCAGGGATATCAAACGTGAACTGTCCCTTCTTGCGCAGGCGCCCGCCTTCTCCATCACCACGGCTTCTTCCATTGTCCAAGCGTTCTGTCCGCTCTGCTCGTCTGGCTTCAGCCGATCTCGTTGGAGCGTCCCACCATTCTCTTCTCTTCTTATCGGCCGTCCCGGGCGTTGTTGGCAATGAAGGTGCCCCGGGCGTTGGTGGTAACCCGGATAACCCGGGCGTTGGTGGTAGTGAAAAATCACCTCCACGGGGGCCTCGATTTCTCCCCTGTTCCTCTTCAATTGTCTCATGCGGATGTCGCAACGGCGTTGGTGGCAACGATTTATGTATCGTGGTGGCTGTGAAGTTGGTTTCCTTGCTTGAACCAGACGACCCGGTATTGTCTGCATCGATCGTCATTGAGACGTTGAAGAAATATCCGCGCGGTCGTCCATCAGCCGTGTCCTCTTTCAGCGGGGGCGTGTGAATTCGCGTGGCCTCCTGTGATCATCGTCAGCAAGTGTCCGGGTTTGTGAGGTGCGTAGTCGACGGCTGTATAGCAAACAAAGCAATGCCTTAATGATAAGTACCGCACATTTCTACACTGTTTGAAGCTACTTACTCCTCCTGGATATTGGCTGGTCGTCCTCAGAGGTGGTATAACTAGGTACGAGTTAGTTCTCAGCTATAACAACGAACAGGATTGTGCCTATGACACGTACCTGAGAACGCGGTCCTTAGCCCCGACATAGACGAGTTGCTGCTTGCAGGGGTTACCGGTTCTGGCACAGTTGCTGTGCCGCCGCTTGTTGAGTGGAAAGATCTTCTTTCAGGCCATGCGCGCCTCGGAAACCTGATATAACTCAGTCTAGAAGACCTTCGACTTTCTTCCATTTCCTGGGTCTGTTTCCTCTCCTGCTCATCACTGTCCCCCCTGGCGTGCACGATAGAGCTGTCCTTGGATGAATCTGTCGTAGGGTCGGAGCGCCGTTCACCTGCTGGTCCTGATCCAGAGTATTTCTTCGCTTTCTACCGTTTTCGATTGGCGTCAGCATATATCTAACTGTACAACTGGCACCTGGCAACTTACGTCCTTTGTTTTCTGCAAGACAGACATTGCGCTGATGCCTCGCTTTGAGAGAAACCCAAAAATCTCGCGGGACTCAGCGGGGATATCTGGCCTGGCTTCAGCTGGCGATAGATCCAATGGCCTAGGAGTTTGGAGGCTATGTTTTGGGGCCAGCCACTCGCTTTCCACTAGGCTGGTGCTCGTCAATGGTTGTACACCTGGGCTTTGTAGGGCAAGGACATGAGCCTCCTCGGTGCGAAAGGGGCTTTGTGGGGAGACAGGCATATTGTTTGACACCGGTGGTTGGTGTTGTGGTTGGTTCGTATTTGGTGAAACTGTAGGGGCGTCATTGTCATGGCTTCCGCTTCTAGTCTTCCTAGACCGTCTTCTCCATTTCCAAACTTTGACCTCAGGGGTTCTGCTACCGGTTGCAGCGAAGTCAATCGGTCGAAACTCGCGCTCGGCCCAGTACCCCTCCGGATACCAAACCCATTCATATCCTTCCTTGGGTGGCCGAGGGGGGTCGAGGCCGTACACTCCTCGAGGAGAATTGCCTTTGGAGTTTCGAACCAATGCGCCGCTGGTCGATGGCACCCTGCTTAACGACCCATCCAACACTGTGCCACCGAGGCTGGGTAAAGAGCTTCTCCTCCGTTCCCCTCCTTGATACCAAGACGACGACGACGAGAAGCTCATTGTACGCGAATTGAACCGATTTGAGAGTGTGGTCACCCGAACGATAGATTCTGAAGGCTGGACAATGCTTCGCCGTGCTGCTAGATTGTTGTAATCGCTTTTTAACTGCGTAACGGGGGAAAATGCCATGTCAAGGTTGAGGTGGTGTCGGATCCATTAGGCGAAGTGCCAGGGTGCAGCGCCGAAAATCATGGTATTGTGGAAAAATGCTGAGTGAAAGTTGGTGGCTCGGGGTGAAGAAAGCACTCTTAAGAAAAAAATAGGGAAACGAGAGGTGCGGAGTGCTTAGAATGCTCGGGTTGGCCGGATGTAAAGAAGAGAACAGTAGAGGCTCGTGTGAAAAGAAGTGATACAGGATGATGGCGTCAGATACATGAGATATCGAAGTAGGCGAGAACTGCATAAGCTCCATTCTCTTTTTACTGTTCTTTCAATCCGGCAGTGCGGCAGAGGATCGTGACTGCCTTGGAATCGAAAAACAGGGGAAGGGACTCCAAATCAGCTTCACGCAAAAGAGAAGAAGTCAAGAGGCAGCTTCCTTCAAATAACTGAATATGCTCATTCCAAGGCACATATACAATGCCTCTTGCTAAAACGGGTATCTTAATTTTATAACTTTGCGCACTAAAGCAATACAGGTCGTCAACAACTAGTTTTGCTGGTCGGTCAGCACCACTCAGATACAAGGGGTACATGGTGACTGACTTGGCATAACCACTTCCTATTCAAGCGGCGTGATGAGTAGGTAGCCACTGTCTAGGCGTGACCTAGTATCATCAAAGGGGCCCATGTCTAAGGACTGCCCCAAGCCACCAAGGTCACTGAACAATATAACTCCCATCTCTATGCGCGTACCAGGCAAGAAATCAACCACATGTCCTCGTTGCCTGCCAAGGGTTCATCGTCTATAAGTCATCACCGGATCACCGATGTTGTTCAAGCGTCCAGCATCGTGTCATCGCCATCAAAACCGGGTTGCGCGACAGGGACACCACCTCCGCGACCTGCGAGAAGTTCTCGCCTGATCTCGGGCGAAATCTTGTCATGGCCGTGGGTTAGGAGAAGGTCCAGAAGAGCCTCTCGCTGGTCCTCAGTGACTGCACAAGAACCGCGGTTAGTACTACAAGACGATAGGGACGTATAATGAAACAATGACGGTAAAAGAAGAAAGCTCACTGTTCGTCTTATATCTCTGAGCAAATGAGAGCATGCACTGATGGAAGATAACTGGCAATGCGTTGGGTGCCATGTGTCCGCCGGTAGCGAAAGCGGGATACCGAAGGAAGTGGAAGACGAGGGCATCGAGCGCTTGGAAGGCTGTATTACGGAGTCAGAAAATACCATCATTGACACCTTAGGAATTGGACTTACGCAAGGCGTGACGCTTCTCAATGAGAGTCTTGAGGAGGAAATTTGTAGCGCTAACGCAGTCGAGGCGCTGAGAAGCCTGCGCAGAAGAGATTTCGCACAGGCCCTTGATGGCCATACCGGAATGGACGGCCGGAATGGTGACACGGGTCAAAACACCGGCTACGATCTGCGCCTCACGCAGCGAGCACGTTCCGGAAGCCGCCAAAGGAAACAAGAAGCCTGCCAACGGTTAGCTGGGTTGTCCCTTTTGTGCAAAATACCGAGTAAGCGTAAGCAGTAAAATAACATACCCTTGAAGAAACCGCCAGGCTTGTAAAGGGCCTTTTTTAGTGAGTTGAAAAGATGGACATTGAGCTTCTTGGTCTCGTGGATGTCTTCACGGACGCGTTCCAGGATCACCATCTCCATGAACCGTTGAAGAACGGCCTCCTTGGCGGACGCAAATATCCTGGTTGCTGCGTAGCTAATAGTCGCAAATGTTAGCAGCGTTTCTCTGGGCCATTGAATACAGAGGAAGCAACCTACCAGGCATTTGGTGTCCAGGACTCGGGCTGTGTGATGGGCAAGATGTCCTCCCAATGGGGAATCTGAGGAAGGACCTTGAAAGGCTTAGGAAGCGGCCCAGACTTGTAGCGAGAAAGAATCATGCCAATCCTGCGAAAGGAGCCTGTCAGTAGTCTGCAAAGAGGGTGACAGGAGCAATGGCCAGCCTACTTCTCAAACACCTCCACCACTTTAGGCGGGATCTCGTAATCCTCATCAATTGGGCCGGGCTCGTCACGGTAACCGCCCTGAGGACCACCGGCTTCCTTCTCTGCGATTTTGGCGAGAATCAGATCCGCCAAGTTCACGCTCTGCCCCTGCTCTTCAGCCCCTTCTGGCTTTCCATCCCATCCGTGTGTTAGGAGCGGGTCCTCGTTCATTGTGGGTGTGATAAACTGGTTGAATGTCTCGAGATCGGTGGCGTCGACTTCGATTTCCTCTACTTCCTCCTCCTCCTCCTCGCCCCAGGCCTCGTCGTTCTCGAACTTGTCGTCTTCGTCATCGTTGCCGTCGAATCTCGATGGGTCGAACTCGAACGCCGAAGGGGCAGATCCGGAGGCTGCGTTTTGTGTTGTGCGGAGGTTCTCCTCTTCCTCGATGAGGCTACGGCTCATAGCCAGAATGTTGCGCGAAGCCTTGGCGTCGACATACTTCTGCTCATCTTCATCGTTGTCGGCGCGAGTCTTCTTGCTCTTTTTGCCGGAGTTGTTCTTGAGGACGCCGGTAGAGACCAGGTCGGCCTCGAGGGGGTTGTGGCGCCTCTTCGACGTCGCCGCTGTTGTCTTGGGCATCTTGAATGGCGGTATGGGTTGTGCAATCGGGGAAAGAGTTGATGATACGGAGTTCTTCCGGTTGTCTCTTCGCGATGTCGAATTGGCGGCACAACTGGGGATATTTTTTTCGGCGACCCTTGGACAAATTGTTCCCGCCGTGGAGAAGTCTTGGCACTTGAAAGGCTTGCGCTACGCTTGTGGTTGGTCACATTGCTGCTGTGTGGCACACTTTGTTTTCTGATTGCCAGGGCGGTGAAAATGATAAGCGGTAGAGCGCCTGTTATCGCTTATCGTCCAGCTTGGACGCGCAGGTCAGGGCAGCGATAAACATTTTATTGCCCCGCATTTTCGTCACTGTGCCCCTCCCTCGGTTGCAGTTGGAATTTTGTCCCTTGCGTTCACAGTTTTTGCAGCTTTGGCCCAGGAATCCGAGCAAGTCGCGACTATCATAGCATCCGTTACGAGCTCATACAAAGTCAAATACAACAACACATCCAGTCACCGCCGAGACACCATCGACAACATGCCGACCGAACTTGAAGAGGTAATTCTGCCGGAGTCAGTTCAGCGTCAATGTTAATGAACAGGCAACTAATCACTACAATCGCATGAAGCTCGTGGGCTTCATTGCCTCGCCGAACGCCAAAATCCGCCTCCTCGCAACCGAGAACCTGGTGCCCTTCTCAGCGTCCCAGCCCGCCCTCTTCAAGACCGACGACCTCACTCCCATCAAGCATCTCAAGTTCTTGATCCGCGACCACCCGGTAGGCCCGAAAGACCTGTCTTGTTTGCGCCCGAGCAGCTTCAGCTAAGACGTCGGTACCATGTCCAGAAAATCGCCGAGCACGCCCTGACGTGTCTGATCAACTTGACTGCCGAGAAGGATGTGCTTGAATACGTCGCGACCGATGACCGCTTCCTTGGAATCCTACTCGGGCTTCTTGTCGTATGTGTATCCATTCCGAGCTCCTACGGTGCGCGCGCAGCAAGGACTAACCGCTGCGATCCCGTCCCTATAGGACCCCGATGAGGTTAACGCCAATCTTATGGCTATGTTGCTGGCAAACTTGACCAAGTGGGATGGACTCAAAAGCCTGCTGGACCAAAAACAGCCCGCTCCCGAGAAGCTCAAGTCCGACGATAGGGTCATTAACCAACTGATGGACCTCTTCGTCAAGGGCGCCGACGGGACTTACAACAAGCACGCCGACTACGACTACCTCTCCTACGTCTTTGCCGACCTCTCGAAACATGACGAGATTCGGCACTACTTTGTCAACAGACAGGACTACGACGACGTCATTCCTATCAACAAGATCAAGGTCTTTACCGAACACAAGTCCGATATTAGGCGAAAGGGAGTGGCGAGCATTATCAAGAACGCTGCTTTTGACATTCCTTCGCACCCGGCGTTTTTGGATGAGGATGACGTCAATATCTTGCCCTACATTTTGCTTCCTATCATGGGCGGCGAAGTTTATCCCGAGGACGAGGCATTGGAAATGCTTACAGATCTCCAGCTATTGCCGCCAGACAAGCAGCGCGATCCCGACAGCAGCAACATTCTGACACACCTCGAAACTCTTACTCTTCTGACCACTACGAGGGCTGGCCGCGATTTGATGAGGAGCATCAGCGTTTACCCCATTGTTCGGGAAACCCACCTGCGTGTTAATGATGAAGCTGTCCAAGATGCTTGCGAGCGACTAGTAAACGTGCTAATGAGAGATGAAGCTGATGGCGAAGAGATTGAAGGAGGAGCAGCAGCAGAAGAAGAGGACGACATCGTTGAGGTTTAAAATCTTTTGGGTGGGAGCCAAACGGAGCTGGTTTCACTACATTAACGTCCGCCTGAAACCAAAGGACGGAAGGGAATGGTATGCTCATACGCCATTTACTTCCCATTCTCTGAAGCACCTTGGATTACATGATGCTGAAAATCGTCACGCCGCCACACAGCCTTACCAACACACCAATTGTTCCCTGGGTCGAACCAACCACGAATACACTGTCACCATTGCACCGTGCATTTACGCCTTCAACAGCATCGTCACTTTATCAGCCTTGGCAAAGCTTGAGAGTCTTGGGTACCTTCCTGTCCTTGTTTCGACGAAGACGCCCTTCTTTCCGATATGTGTCATGATGTCACCCAAGCCCACTCACAACGCACCGGAAGAGTGCTTCTGCAGAGAACAGAAAGCTTGTATAAAGGAGGGAAAGCTTGTGCGAAGGACGGGAAAGCTTGTTTTGAATGACAGAGCCAATGGAGTGGCACAAAGGCCCTACGTGCTCAGGATATGGTCCGGGAAGTTCGTTGACACCGGCACGGCTCGCTGAATGATGTATGCCGCACAACATGCAAAGGCATGGTATGCACCGGGCACTTGGGTTGACAGATCAGCTTGGCATACGCAGGTTGAGCACCAGAATCATCGAGAATATTTATATCGGTTTTTACAACAACAACACCGCACACGATCTCGGATTTCACGGTACTGCGAGTTGTTTTCGTAGGTCTATCAACTTCAAAAATAAGCTGATATCAACGAGAAGAAATCCGTAGTTGATATTTCCATCTCATGGTCGAAATCAGCGCTGTGATTGGGCGAGCATTGCGGATTTGTCAGAAATCATACGGTACGTGCTGAAAGCCTGACTGTGGTTGGGAGCTAAAGTAAAACCCCCTTGTCAGGTACCTGGCATGGACCAGTACAAGCAAAGCTTCGTGGCTCTGTATGGCCACTCGAGGGCCAGAGATCGTCAGCGACCTGACCCATAGGAAATTGAAGGGTCCTCTACACCTCTGCTGGCATATAAATGGTTAGCTTGGTACAGCCACTCTACAACATTCAAGGGTTTTAGTGTGAGCAAACTGCCCATCTTTTGTACGAAGATTAAAGTTATCGCCACTTTGCAATTCACCGCGCTAACGTTTTAAATGCCGGTTCAAGCTGATGGACAAGCACGGGCTTTGAACGAGGATTTTGGTGAAGACAAGACGAAAGGCATGTCGTTCATGTCGTCTGTTGTGTGCGTGGTCACGGATGATCCTTGCATGTGAACGAACATGTTCGACGTCTCACAAATCACTACTTGGGTTGTTGGTGTTGGTGGGTACCGAGTGCGTGGCTCGCGTGGGCACGTGGGTGGGTCAAACCAGTGTCGGTTGTTCTGCCGCGACAGGGGTTCACCGGAACCTTAAAAGGCCAATCGAACCAATGGTGGAAAGGCGAACCACGGCGCATCGTGCTCACACGTGTGGCCTCTTTCAATGCGATTCGCGGGGAAGACCCTCGATTGAAGGAGCGGCTCTTGTCTGGGGTTGCAGTGGCCCACGCAGGTGGATGTGCCAAGATGCCAAGTGAGGTTAGACGCGAAGAGAACGCCCGGGGTCCTGGACGGAGCAGGACGGACAACAGACCGGTCCAGACTTTGCGACCTGGCACTTGCTTCGTCTGTACACTACTGTACACCTCTGCTTGGATGTAAAACGTTAGCTTGGTACATCATGTAGACAAGAAACAGGGGGCGTGCGTACCGTAGAGACTCGCGAAATTCGCCAAAAGCCATCCCTCTTTGAGCGCCGGGCATATGGCATATCTGTGCAGGTAGCTGGCAGAATCAGGCCGGGCCCTGTGCACTTAAATGTGTGTAAGTTAACGTGGTGGGCAATGTCCTCGAGCTTTCACTAACTGGACAGACACATATGCCGGCATATGCGTGCTTACGGGCCTGGGGCCATATTTCTGGCAGATTTCTGCCCTCTGCCCGGCGCTCAAAGAGGGATAGCTTTTGGCGAATTTCGCGAGTCTCTACGGTATGGGGACTCAAGTACTTTTCTGTATGAAAATTAAGGTTCTTTGCCACCCCCAAAAACCACGCTAACAAGTTATATCCATCATGCAGAGGTGTATTGAATCAGTGATGAGAGGAACTTCGTGAAGTGGTTCTCAGACAACAGTCATCCAGCTGGAGTTGCTCAGCCCAATGCTCCCCTCCATGATGTCCCTGGCGCTATGGGCCAAACAGGTGCTAGACTCCACCCATTATGCAGCAAGATAATGAAAAATTCGGGCACTCCCGATTTGCAGGTGGCCAGGCGTGAGAAACACGTTTTCGTTACCGACAGATCGGCGACCTTTTTCGCCCTTTTCCTCCTCTACGGCCGACGGTTGGTCCGGTTGGTGGAAGAGGACCCGGAGAACGAGGAGCCGGACAACGGGATAAGCTTCTGAAAAGAGTTTTCTAGACCGGGTTCCGATATCGATCTTGTCCCAAAGCCGAGGAAGCTTGTTGTCAAGTTTCCAGACGTGGGAACCCCCACCCCGTGAGCAACGGGCCAATCAGGTGTAACGCTGAGCCCACGAGCTTCATGCCTCCTTCACACTGGGCACCCAAGCATCAGCCAAGCACTTGAGCATTTGCAGTCAACGGCTTGGCCTTCGGTATGATGCTCTTTCGCATACGGACCACGCTCAGCTAGGTAGCTGTGAGAGGTGCACTGGGTGCCCAGACATCCAGACGCTTCCCGAGTGCAAAACTGCACCTTGAGGCATGCCCAAACATATGCTAAGTGATCGAAGCTTTCAGAGTTTTGCCATAGTTACCTCCACTGTCTTGTCTTGGCCGAGTCTTGGTGCGTTGAGGTTGAACAGCTCGCTGGGTTTGGAAGCTACCCACGTGTCCGTAAAGATAGGTTCTCTGTCTCGGGTGGGAGGAAGATGGCAAGGGCATTATCGTGCTCTTCGCAGGGGAGAGTGAACAGGATGGGTTCGCTAGCTCATAGAGGCAAAATATTAATCAACCATTGGTGTGGGGGTGGGTGCGAACTATTGAGGATATCCCGCGGACAGGGTGATGTCTCGGAGATTGTCAGCCTTTCACGCCATCCGATGTGAATACCTAATCCTGGGGACACTGTAGTCCTATTCCACCTATACCTCTTCTGTAAGATAAATTCCCACGCATACCAACTCCATCCTTCCTTCCTATTCTCCTCGACAACATAAGAACCAAGTCCTTCCACCCTTCCACCTCGCTTGGTTCCCCTCGGACCAGCAAGTCTCTTCACCAAGTCCGGCTTCGTTGCCTTGAGTACCAACAGTGTTTCAAGTATTCGATACTGCCATCACGACAACAAGCCATGGATGCCCCTCAGAAGACCGCCGGAGGCAACAACGCCTACCACAACTTCCACAATGACTTTATTCACATCAAGGATCCCAACGAGAGACGACGACTAGCCCTCGCCGAAGTCGACAGAGCGCCATTCGGATGGTACCACGTCCGAGCCATTGCCGTTGCCGGCGTCGGTTTCTTCACAGACTCTTACGACATCTTCACCGTCTCTCTTCTGACCCTCATGCTCGGCATTGTCTACTTCCCAGGCGAAGGCAAGATGCCTACAACCTCCGACACAGCCATCAAGCTCGCAACATCGGCCGGCACGGTCATTGGGCAGGTCGGCTTCGGCGCCGCTGCTGATATCTTCGGTCGTAAGAGCATGTACGGATTGGAATTGTTGTTCATCATCTTTGCCACTCTCGCTCAGGCCTTGACCTCCGGGTCTCCTTCCATCAACATCATCGGTATCATCATCTTCTGGCGTGTTCTTATGGTAAGCAATCATTCAAACGATCCCCTTTCATAAGAAACATATAGCTAACTTACATTTACAACAGGGTGTCGGTATCGGTGGAGACTATCCTCTTTCCAGTATTATCACCTCCGAGTTTGCTACAACCAAGTGGAGAGGTGCCATGATGGGTGCCGTCTTTGCTATGCAAGGTCTTGGCCAGCTTGCTGCCGCATTCGTCATGCTGTTCGTTACACTCGGTTTCAAGAAGTCGCTGGAGGCTGCTCCTACTCTGGCTTCCTGCACCGGAGACTGTGCCGTTGCCGTTGACAAGATGTGGAGGACAGTCATTGGTTTCGGTGCCGTTCCCGGCTGCATCGCGCTCTACTACCGCTTGACCATCCCCGAGACTCCTCGCTACACCTTTGACGTCAAGAGGGACGTTGAGCAGGCCAGCGACGACATCGAAGCCTTCAAGAAGGGCGAGCCCAAGGGCCAGCCCGACGAGGCCACCCGCATCGCCACCAAGCGGGAAGCCGAGAAGGAGATGGAGATCCCCAAGGCCAGCTGGAGCGACTTCTTCCGCCACTACTCCAAGCGCAAGAACGCCATGCTGATCGCCGGCACCGCCCTGTCTTGGTGCTTCCTCGACATCGCCTACTACGGTGTCTCGCTCAACAACGCCACCATCCTCAACGTCATCGGCTACTCCACCACGGGCGCCAAGAACACGTACGAGATCCTCTACAACACCGCCGTCGGCAACTTGATCATCGTTCTCGCCGGCGCCGTCCCCGGATACTGGGTCACCGTCTTGACCGTCGACACCGTTGGCCGCAAGCCGATCCAGTTCATGGGCTTCGGCATCCTCACCGTCCTGTTCGTGGTCATGGGCTTCGCTTACAACCACCTCTCGCCCCACGCGCTGCTCGCCATCTTCGTGCTCGCCCAGTTCTTCTTCAACTTTGGGCCCAACTCCACCACTTTTATCGTCCCCGGCGAGGTCTTCCCCACCCGTTATAGGTCTACCTCGCACGGCTTGAGCGCCGCCATGGGCAAGATCGGCTCCATCATCGGTCAGGGCGCCATCGCCCCCCTGCGCACCAGGGGCGCTGTTAAGGGAGGGAACCCCAACCCGTGGATGAACCATGTGTTGGAGATCTATGCTCTGTTCATGTTGCTCGGTGTCGGCACGACCTTCTTGATTCCTGAGACTAAGAGGAAGACGCTCGAGGAGCTGGCGGGGGAGTTTGATATGGTTGACGAGGAGGAGGCGCAGAGGAATACGACTGTCACTGAGAACAAGACGGAGGCGCCCACGAGTAGTGCTGCTGTGAACGTTTGAGAAGGGGTTGTCACATTAAGGGTTGTTGGTTTTGGCACGTAGTTTCCATTCTTTTTATTGTTTATGATATGGTGGTTTGGAGGGGGGCAAAAAAGGGCAGGAGCGATAGAATCTAGTGAGGGAAGAATAATTTTAGGGGGGTAAAAAAAGGGCAGGAGCGATAGAATCTAGTGAGGGAAGAATAATACCCGGAAGTGTCCAATGAAAAAGAGATTATGACAGTATTTCTTGCATTTGCGCATCACTATATGTGGTTGACAATATGATACATTGAAATTGGAACCAGCAAGACAAGAGTTTCTCAACAGGGCTCGGGTGCCTCGAGTTTTGGTTCGAAATACATGGGGATGTGTACCGCAACTGTAAACGTCATCTTACGCTCTCAGGGGTTTAACTGTAAAGACTTTGTCCATGTAGTGTAGACACGAGAGTTCTGTCTTGCGAGAAGAACCTCAATCCACCTTTACACAATGGTACCTACCTCTACCTATGCATTGTACATCCCATCCGGTGACATTCGCTCTTACGACAATCCGAGCATCTCGGCATCCTTCCGTGCTTATTGGAATGTGCTGCCTTTATCAGATCTCAAACCGAGCTTAAGCGAATGTTATGTAAAAAATTAAGGAGCATACCAATGCAGGTTTTTGTCCTCTTCTTGTATACCCCTCATCAGTTCTCAATCTTCTATGACGAAGGTCTGACTACTGAAGCCTAATAGGTGCCTGGTACTTTAAGGTCTGTGTTTGGAAGGTACAATCATCAGACCACCGTGGGTAAGACAGCGTAGTCGGTAGAGGTGAAGCGCGCCACTTCTGTTCGTAACTGCCCTCTTACTTAGAAGAACGAACCTGCCTTCGGGCAGCTTTTTTGTCACTTTTGAGTACAAGGTACTTCCTGTAGTTGTTCGCCTTTGCCCACCTAGTAAAGTAGCTTCCGATATCCTAGCTGCTAGTCAGGTAATTTCGTTCCGCTGGAAAAAAGAAAAGCATTTCTTTCACAAATGTGTTCAAATAAAAGCGATGTGCATTACCTTCTTCTCCCTTTCATCCTTCTTTTGCCTTCTCCAGAGCAGTTATGCTCTTCTTGTCTGTCTGCTTGACTCGTATGCTTCGTGACGCAGAATTGAACAGCACAGATCTAACGGGGTTACACAGACGAAGGAAAGAAGAGCATTTGAGGTACCTATATGTACCTATAATCCAGCATCCGGATTGGAGATAGGCACGTAAGTGAATCGGTTCAACATATCTCACTCGTAATGATCTTTGATCTAACTGGAGTTCCGATGCAAGAGATTCCATGAGATCCCTCACGTCGTAGAAAACGGCGCGAAGATTGGAACCTGAGTTTCCGTGACGGACACTTCAACACGTACACATATTACCCTATATAAAAAGAAACCAATTAGAATCATGTTACAGAATATATGTATGCCAAATGGAGTCTTTGAATAAGCGATTGTCTGCATACCCTACTGTTTACAAGGGGTGATAGTTTGTCTCTAGCCCGTGACCAAGTATCCTATGTATAGGGTAACGTTTACTGTCACATGGTTGTGACATGTCTATATAGTGCATGCGTTCGACTTCTGTCTAGCGAACAAAACTACGATCCATCTTTTGCATGGTATCCTAGCGACTGGAATTGCTCGCCCAGCGCCCGTGACATTTACAGATCTGGGTGTTGACTTGTCCACAACACATATGTTATGACTACCTTGAGGTTGTCTCCGTGTCACAGGGTTGTGACTGCCTATATAGTATGCACTTCCGATGTTCGTTGGCAAGCGAACATTGTCCTATCTTTTTATAGGTTTGGCGGACTCGGTCATTGTGCATGCCGGCCCTGTTATACTCCGGAACCACCCATATCCCGCGTGCTCTGCTTTATGTCTAATGATAATTCAACAACCACGCATGTCTTACAGCTATAAAATAAGTAAGGACTCAACTGATATAATGATCCTGAAGTGAACCAAACACCAAATGACATCCATTTCGACTCTAAGCCAAGAATATCTCTGAGTGTATATATATGCCTATCAAGAAAAAAGCCAACCAACGCCATGAAAATGTGTCTCGTGCGTACACCCCAAGTACAAATAACCCTTGTAGTAAGTTGTAAAACGCAAGCTTAACCGCCCGTTTCAAGACCCCTCGCAAGTTAGAGCTCTTTAGATGCCAAAAAATGTCTTTAACCTTTCGTAAGTGTAAAAGCTCGTAGCCACCATGGGAACCACCTTCGCATACCCAATAGTCAAGCCGACAAAGAAGCCGCGGAACCCACGTTCCCTCATGATCAGCTTGGCCGTCTCGCCAATGGTCAACCTATGACCATCGCCGACCGCTCCGCCGACCTGCATCCGCCGCCTGATGACCTCCAAGGGGTACGACACCGTCTGCGACACCAGTCCCGCGATACCACCGGCCGAAAGCTCTGCCCATGAGCGCAGGGGGGCAGCCTTTCCGGCCGGCGCGTTTTCTGGCTGCGGTAGTGTTGTCCATTTCGCCAGCTTTGTGTGTCGGAAGATGTCGCCAACCGTGTCGTGCGTGAGGAAGGACATGCCGGCGTAGGGAAGCATGCCGAGGAGGGTGGGGGAGAAGCCGCGGTAAAAGTTGACGAGTCCGGTCCGCGGAATCAGAACGGGCGCRTGTGCTGAGGCCGCGGCCAGGTTTCGCATGAGGCCTGGCGCGTTTTCGGGAATGGTGAGGTTTTCGCTGTATATTTGCCTAACGATGGATCGAAGGGATGACCGGCCTTCTCGTTTTGTTTCGAACGCTAGTCGTACTCGGATGAGTTCGAGGGGATATGTGAAGAAGACGGATGTGACGCCGGCGAGCGAGCCGCTGATAAGGCGCCGTAGGGGGGTTTCCTGGTCCTTGCGAGTGATGACGAGTGCCCTGACTTGCTCGTAGGCCAGAAACTTGATGCCGGCGTACGGAAAGATCCTGAGGAGGGTTGCCGAATGCCCCCTAAAGAGGCCCATTAGGCCATCCTGTCGATAGATGTCTTTTATAGCTTCTCCAAACCCCCACCAGGAGCCCGCATACTTGACGAAGTGTGGATTGTGAGCCTGGAATAGGATCTTTACCCGGTCAAGCGGTGCGACAACGGTTTTGGCCTGCCGAACAAAAGGAGTCAGAGTCAGTCGGGACCATCATAATCGAGTCGCGCATGAAATGCGACGAGTGTAGTGTCGACGTGATTGAATGTACATACCGCGCATCCGGCCAAGCCCCCTGCTACCCCCGATCTCCAAAGGTAATCCAGACTCCGTTTCTTCTGCGAACCGGAGTCCTTCTTAGACCGCGGTACAGAAGCCTCATCGTCCGTCGGACAGACAGCTGCTTCACCCCTCTCTTTCTGTATCCTGGCCCCCAGCCGGAACGCATCGGCTGCTACCTCTCGTGGTTCGTTTGATGCGCTCCCCGGCATGGAGGCATGGCTGATAAGCGCCGGGGGCATTCCCTCTGACGCGGGCCTCGAACGGGCTCAGAATATCGTCTGCGGTGGATCGTAATTCGGAGAAAGAGAGGATGCGCCTTCCTATAAGCGCATTGCCGGCGGAAAAGTCTTCAGGTGAAAGATGCGGTCAGGTGAAAGATGCGGGCTCGGCGATGCGACGGTAGAGTTGACGGTTTTGCTTTGCGATCACAAGCCAGAAACACAACCCTAGAGTTGCGGCGCGGAGATGGGAAGAATTAGAGGGCAGTGGATTGCGGAATTGAATGTGAAGAGAGCGCTGGTTTGAGAATTGAGTCTAGAAAATGTTGTAGATGGTGTGTTACAGGAACTGAAGGTATTTTGGAGGATCGATACAGGTACTGGAATTATTACATCACACACTTTGCAGCGGAGCCGGGGAAAGGCACTGGAGGGCACATTCAGGTCCCCATTTTCTCTCCAACACCGCTTCGGGTTGAGATGCTCTCACTTGACCTCCAAATTCCCAAATTCCCCCGCCAGCCGGTCCCTGCCAGCCGAGGATTGCCGAAGACATTCTGGAAACCTGGAACCGGCGGGGCTGAGTAATCTGCAAAACCACCATTTGTGTTGGTCACGCGACCCCGAGCGATAGCGTCCTCGGCTTCTGAATTGTTATCGATTGTTACGTACGGCCGTCTTTCCAGGTTCTTACCAAATTTGGAGGACCCTTTCACCCGCATCCATCCGCCGTGAATGCGGCTCCACACCATCATTCAGTTGCGACTGGACGGGACCTTGCGGCGGCTGCACCACTGTTGGACTATTGACCACCAGTCGGGAATCCCACTGTTTGGATCTGGACCTGAATCATCTTTCCTCCGCCCTCCGTCCCTGTTTCTGTTTTTGCGGGGTGCAGTGATAAACTGGGTCTGGCTGGTCCAAGGTCCCTCACCCCCAGCAAGCACGACCGACTTAAACAGATCTCGATCCCACCCAGTCTGGCAGGAACTCTGAACATGGTTCCCTCATCTGTTTTATATCACAATGACAACCAGACAGTGCTCCTCCTTGATCTGCCTCGTTCAATCGAGGAGGCTCAGATTCTCCCCAGCGAGCTTGATGATGGCGCGCTAACTCCAAGGAAGCTCCGGTCCCTGATCTCGGCAGAACCTCCATCGGCCCCGTTTCCGACTCCGGAGCCCAAATCGAAATCGCGGTCATCGCCGGCCAGCGCTGCCCCGACTGCTTCGGCTCACATAGCGGAATTGATGGCCCGTTCCGCTGCCGAGTCGGCCCTGGAAGACATTCGGAACTCTTACAAAGGAGAATGGTGTTTACCGCGTCACTGTCCGCCAAAGACAGATTGTCTATCAACGGTCAACCGCAACGGGAAGCGGGGTCCCGACGGAGAGATTGGTGACGTATCAGACAAAGCAAAATGCCTTGACGATGCCCCTGGTGAGACGCCGCCAGACCTCTCCCATTACATCATCCCAAAGGCATCTCACTACCTGCTTGGCACGGTGGAGTCACAGAGATCTCAGTTTCTTGCGACGGCGCCCAAGAAGTTTGACCTGATCATCATGGACCCGCCCTGGCCCAACCGCTCCGCAAAGAGGAAAAGGGGCATCTACCAACCCGTCCGTGACACGGACTCTATAAGGGACCTCCTCTCCCAGATTCCCGTTGCATCTCATCTGTCCGAGGATGGTCTCGTAGCTGTGTGGGTTACAAACTCGGCGCGAGCCGCCGAGCTTCTCACATGCCCAAAGGGCATCTTCGATGAGTGGCAAGTCGAGTTGGTCGGCGAGTGGATATGGCTGAAGGTGACCACAAGCGGAGAGCCCATTGTGAGTCTTGATTCCGCCTGGAGGAAACCGTGGGAACGGCTTCTGCTCGCTAGGAAACGTGGAACCGGTCCGGGTGTCAAGAAACGAAACCCTATTGAGACCAAGGTTATCGTGACGGTGCCGGACCTCCATTCCAGGAAACCAAATCTTCGAAGTTTGTTCGCAGACCTCCTGCCTCCCGATTATCAAGCTTTGGAAGTCTTTGCCCGGAACTTGACGGCAGGGTGGTGGAGCTGGGGTGACCAGTGTCTGCTTTTTCAGCACCGAAGCCGTTGGGTAGACGTAGTTTCAGTTGAAGAAGAAGAAGGGCTGCCCGTTCCTCCAAAAGAAAGGTGAGGCAATCAGTATAGACAGACAACCGGAACGCCTTCTAGTGTTGTTCCGTCTACTACTTCTGTATCGTATCGTACATGTTACACGGTAAAATCGCCAATGTCCCGTCCAACAGGTGCAATATATCATACAACCAGGTTCCAAGCCAAGCCAATTTCTATCCGCTCCAAGATTATCATTTCCATTGCATGAAGGACTGTCGTTTCCTCGCTCTTCCCTTCTCCTCCCTTCCCCTCCCTTCTCTTCGCCTCATCTATTCCCGACTCTGCGCAGAACCCAATTCAATGGGTGCGACAAAGTCAAGAAGTCCGGCCCTCAATTTATTGCTTGGTCTCCGAAGCCTTGCTGCTGCTGCTCTCCTCCGCGGCCGCCTCCGCCGACTCATCCAAAGGCAAGTTCTCTTCCACCTCGGACCATCCCTCCTCCTCCGGCACGATCTTCGAATTCAGGAACGAGTTCACCTTTCCGGGCGCCCACGTCTCCTCGCCCGAGAGGAACTTGCTCTGCCGTGCCTTGATGGCCTTGCGGTCCTTGGTCACCTCAAACTGCGAAGGCGGCACGACCTCGCCCTGGGCCCTGATGCCCTTGAATCTGGTATCTTCCTCCTGCGCGTCGTTCTGCTTCTTCCACATGGCGTAGTCGAACGCTTCGCGGGCGTCCTCGGCGGGCGGCTTGGGCCAGACGAACGGCTTGGCCAGCTCGGCGATCATCATCTTTTGCGACTTGGGGCGGCGCCAGTTGCCGACCTCGCCGTGCCTCTGCTCGTGCATGCGCTGGTTGACGAAGGAGCGGACGCCCGTGACCTCGACGTTGTAGACATGGTAGAGGTAGTCGCGCAGGTCGAGCTTGTTGAACTCGAGGGGGACGATGAAGGTCGCGAGGTTGGGCGGCTGCTTGGGCAGCGGGCGGACGAATGTGATGATGTGGTTTGGCCTGGTGGTAGAGAGCAGTTTGTTAGGGCCGGCTCCAAAGGCTGGGAAGCGAGACGGATGGATGGGGTGTCATGTCTGCGATCACACAAGCTCTAAGGGAGGACGACGGGAGTTTTGTTTTGGGAGAGAAAGAGAGGCGGACTGTGCAGGTATAACGGGCGCAATCGCATCGCAAATTTGGTAGTATCTGTCTTACAGGAAGATCTGCTTCTTGCCCACCCTGAAGGGGGCATTCCTCAGTGCCTCAGCACCCGTCTTCGCTACGGAGGCCATTGTGCCGGATCTGGTGGGATATGGAGGACGTGAGGGAACGCGCCTTGTCAATGAGTGAGGTCGCGCCGGGGATCCGTACTCGCAGTACCCGAGAATCTGGAGCAGCCGGCCGATTGAGAGATTGACGGTTCCCCGTTTCGATAATATTTTCCGCATTTCCCCCGGACCGGTGCCAGCTGGCGGCCTCGTGAGGGGAGCTGGTGGGGAACGTCCTCCGCGTAGTGGAGCACTTAAGCTCCGGCAGCAATGAAAGTGGGTGCAGTGGATCCAGAGACTAAACTTTAAGTTTGGATGTAAGACCCATAGTACGCCATGCTCCCTGCTCCATCTTTAACCACGACTGAAGAAGATGAAAAGGAATCGCAACACGCATCGACAGAAGAGATGAATTATTAGTTTTTATTTCATTTCAGTCACTTTTGTCATCGGATGCGTTTTCATCCTTGTATGAGTACATATGGTCCGAAAAATAGCCACTTTCCACGTGGGCCGATTTCCTCCTCAAAACCGAGACCATTTTGTGTAACCACCAACGCCTCGCTTTAAACATCAAGGCCATCAACAACAACGCCCTTGGTCCAGGGCAACTGCATGACCCGGGCAACTTCATTGGCAGATTCTTCAGAAACCATAACGCTGACCAGATACAGAGCTGCATCCATGCCAGCGGCCACTCCCCCACTCGTAATGACACGCAGTCCACCTAGGCGCATCGCTGCGCGGCGGGCAATGGATTCGCGACGTGTCGCGCCCTTGAAAGACATGGATCCCTTTCTGTAAGCGGTGTCAGTAGAGTTCATTGCTTACAGCTGAAGCACAAGCTAGTTGAGCGAAGATACCAGCACTCACCGGGCATTGGAAGGACGACGGCCAGCGTCAGACTTGCGTCGCACGTAGGGATTCTCATCCTCGTCTCCAATGTCGAAGCGCAAGTTGTTCACCACGTATCGGGCATCTTCGATGACATCGGTACGCTCGGTAAGATCACGGACTGCCGAATGGCTGCAGAGGTTCTCGAACTGGGTCATATGGTCCGGGTGCGTGGTCGCAGAAAGACCAGACAGGATACCAAGTTCGGCCAAGAAGATGGATCCGGTGCAGATGGAAAGCAGGGTACGCTCGCGAGTGGGATTAGCCTTCTGGATCTCAGAGTAGGCAGTAATGAGGGGCATGGGCTCGGCCTTGGCCTTCAGGATGGCATCGTTTACGTTGCCGCCGACGACAATGAGGACGTCGAATTCTGATAGGCGCTCGTGGGCCTCCTTCCAGGTGATCTGGGACTGAATGGTGACTCCCTGGTCTGAGAGAACGGTGGGCTCGCCGGAGGCGATGGTGACTTCGAAGGCTCTGGAAGCTGTATCATGAACCGATTATCAGCCATTTGGTCTTCGACAGGGACGCAGAGAGTCGAGGATATGACGTATAGCTGACTTACAAGGATCATTGGCCTCGTGCAGGGCGGTGGTAAGGACCTCGAGAGGGCCAGCAAAGTCCATGAGGTTAAACTTGGGATGCAGGGCGAAGAGCACGTCAATGGGCTCATCAGCCACTGCAGACGATTTGTGTGCCATCTTGACGACCTTGTTGTTGTGGTTGAGTCAGAAGCGAGGGAGGAGAATGGATTACAATGGTCTGATGCTCTGGCAGACCGTGAACTAGCAACAAAGATAGAATTCCAGGATCGTGAAATGTCTTGGAGGATAGAATACCCTTCGGCTCTCTCAAAGATCGCGTGTTGATAGATTTGAGATGTATAGATCACCTTTGTGAGATGGACTGAACAGGAAGAGAAGATGGGTGCCGCGGGGTGCACGGGAAGCTCCCCTTAAATGAGACGGGACGGACCTCAATGGACACAGAGCCCGATGAGGGGATTGAGGGGGGACGGGAGCCATGACTGGAAGGAGGGCGTCGTGGCAGATGACTGATCACCCCACGTGAGGAGGGGATCGAGCCGCGAGTAATGGCCCAGAATTGCCAAATGAATGCCCAGATCTTCCTCTCGGTCAACGAGGTGCACCTCCGCAAACAGTCGGTTGCATCCGCGGCCGGCAACTGAAGCTTTGTGGCAGAGAACCTCAATGGCGAATGGGATGGAACCTCACGAGCTCACTTACACCTCAGAAGGAATGGCGCGTGCCGTAGCGGCAGTCGTACCACTCACTGCAGCTCCGGGTCGTGGGAGCTTGTTTGAGAACCCCACTTGGTGGGACCTGACGTGCGTTGAAAATGCGGGGTAGCGTTGAACCAGAAGGGCTTGGCGCACCAAGCCCGGAAGCGACCAGAGGGGACCTGCTGACAGGCGGGTCCTTTCCCATCGCAGCTGCCCCGCAGTGGAGCCGGACGACCTGATGGGTGGTCTGTTCTTCGGGCAGGTGCCGCATGCCGGACAGCTGTTAAAAGAATTGGAGTGGGACATGTTCGGGAGCCACCTGCAGTGCAAGCGGGCCACCTCAGGGCAGGCAGTGGCACGATTCAACAGATGGATTCCACTCGTATGCGACCAAACATTGTGACCCCTGGAACAACAAGACGGGAACGACGACCAAAAAGCTCCCTGGTTCGATTCAAATCACGGCACAATTGACCACCTAGGCCACCCAGGCAATTGGAGCCAGAACACGCCATACCGTATCTTGAGCCTCCATCCAGTCCACTCTTTCATCGAGACATTGGGATCAATTGTCGTGTCGCGCCGTTGGATCTCAGGGGTCGGGAGCTTGAGCTTCACTGACTAACTGGATCATCATCCCAGTACCTTACCTTAACCGCCGCGGTTACGCAGAACCTCACCACAGCATACCTGATACAGCTCCTCCGTGGGAGATAGGTACCTCGAGACAGGTGTCTCAAGCTAGGTAGAGCTGTCGGCCTGACTTCTGTCAAAAGCGTGCAGTTCTGATAAGCGAAAAGAAGGGGCCGTTGCAGAGCGCCACTTCTGGAGCCGCCTCGCGCAGCCTCAGATCGTGCGGGACAGTCTGGCAGCCTTGCGGGAGTGATCGCCTTGAGGTTGGGCGGAGATTGTGGTATCCGATTCGCCAGCCTCGGTCGGGTACAGCACTAACTTCCTCATATCGTGCTCCGAGTTCCAATACGCATACTCAACAGGTTTTCGTCCTTAGTCATCCCTTTTCAATCGGCTGATCTCACAAGAACCCTCATCCTTGGGGTTGCCGCTTCAAGAGCGAGCGGGTCCGTATTACGGCTTTCCGAGAGCTCTGGGCACACCAATAACCAACGGTAACTCGGGAAGCTCCCAACCTCGAAACGCTACAGAACCGTACCTTTAATTGCATGTGCCCGCCACCCCGCCCATCACGATGGCCTCATCTGGGTAAGTCCGCCCGAGCATTCAATGATCGCTTGTCCAGCATCGACCTACAGGTCTCTATGGTTGATGCAGAGTCTGACAAGCCATAATCGTGAACTAGGTCTACCAAGGATCTCACCAAGGCTCTCACTAGCTTCATCCAGACACCAAACCTACCTCTCCCCGATGAGCTCACCACTCTGATTAGCAACTATCTGGATCGGCACGAGCACGCCGAAGATGGAGCTGCAGATCGGTTGAGCGAGGAGCTTCTCTCCATCTATACCAAGCACGTTGAGAACCAGCCCGGAAAATATGCCGCCTTTCTTGCGATTCTACGGGAACTTCGTCCCGCCATGAAGACGCCTGCCAGGATCTTTGAGTGGTGGGATAGACTTCTTGACCCCGTCTTGGAATATGTCGGACAAGAAAAGGGCTTGGCTCGTGAAGTTGCCACGAACACGTTGGACCTGCTCATGATTGACCAGTTCGATGAATCGTCAAACTCGTCTGAGGCTAGCCTTGCTCCCTTCACTGAACGTCTGCTGAGTAGATGGATGGACGCTCGTGCAAGCCAGATAAACTGTGTTCCGATGGCGGACTTCAAGGACCGCATGGTGAAGAAGGCTTTGATGGCCTTCGGAAAGAAGGACCCCAAGGTTTGCATTAGTCCTTCTCCTTGCGTATGCTGCTCTTGACTAACTGCTCAACAGGGCTTCATGACTTGCTTGGATCGGTATTTCGTCAAGAGAGAGTATCGTAACTTTGCATTGAGCTTGCTATGCGATTTCTTTCAGAGCCAACCTCCACACCTTCATGTTGTACTACAAACACCACTATTCAACGACATTCTCAACTCTTTACAAAAGGACGAGTCGACAGCCACTGTCACCATGGCTCTGGTGGCGTTAATCATGCTTCTGCCTTACATACCCAGCTCGCTCGTACCGTTCCTATCCAAATTGTTCAACATCTACGCCAGACTTCTATTCTGGGATAGGGATAGCTATTTTGCGCAAGAGCACACAGAAATCGGCCCTGAAGGTGGATCCAATGAAGTCACCTGGGAGAGAGTGCTTCTTGATCCTGATCATGACGGAAGCTCGATCCCTTATCTATCAGGGTACTTCACTGTCCTATACGGCTTATATCCCATTAACTTTCTCGACTACATCCGCAAGCCGCAGCGATACTTGCGTCATGCGAACAACGACGATGATATTGATGTGCAGGCCATGGAAATCCGGGACAGGTCCGAGAGATTCAGAAAACAACACCTTTTGCATCCGAACTTCTACAACCTGACGATCGACTCGGAGAAGACGGATATGAGCCGATGGCTTAACAGTGAGGCAGACGAGGTTCTTGCTGAGTGTATGGCTCTGTCCCTAGAGTCTAAACACAACTCTTCCGATGCTCGCAACACTACCCCACTTCCCGTGGGCTTAGATCAAGTAGTTGGAGAGGAACTCGGCGAAGACGACATGGAAGCCATCCTGAACGGGTCTTTGGACCGTGGAGGTATTTCATCAGGGGTTGAGTCCACGCCCAGCATAGTGCGCTCACAAGTTGAACCATCGAGAGAACCTTCTTTGCATGGTCCGATCATCGACGCTGCAAGTCAGCAAGGTGATAGCACAAATCATGTGTCTGACCAGATTTCCCTTGGTGGCCAGGAAGTTGGTGAGAGTCCTGTCCTCTCACCTCATCAACTCCAGTCGGCTCCACACACCCAACTTCATGATAGGCTTGTCGCGTACAAGGCCAGCATATCTGGGCTTCGTCAGTCACTAGCAAATGCCAGTGTACCCTCGCTAGCCCTCGGGACCCAGGAGGTTGTAGGAGATAAAAGCCAAGGACAGGTTGAGGCATCGTCTGAAACTCTCAACCAACCACTACCCACTGTTGAAGCAAACAATCAGGTCTCGCTTCTCTACCACCAGAATCTTTTACTTCTCAATGATTTGCAGTTTGAGAGGTATATCAAGCAGCAACACATGATACATATGGGGGAGCTGCGTCGTAAGCAAGTCAGGGAAGCCGCCACTGAAGCTGAGACGCAGAACCTTGTTATGGCAAACCGAAGTTTGAGGCAAAGGCTTGACGAAGCCAAGCGAGGCGAGGCACAAGTGAAAAAAGAGTTCGACCACCGCAGAAACATCGCCAAGAAATGGGAGAGCGATCTCTCGACCAAGTTACGGGCGTTGCGCGAGGAACAAAAGAAGTGGGCAGCGGAAGAACTTGCCTTGAAACATCAGCTCGAGGAGTGCCAAAGAGAGTGCGACCGACTACGTAGCGCTGCTGAAGTGGCCGAGAAAACAATGCTGCAGTATAAGCAAAGCAACGAGGCGATTGACATTAGCACAGAAGAGATCGACAGGCTAAAGGGCGAAGTAGCTCGTCTCACTGAATCGGAGCGTGCATACCACGGCAAGGAATTGAAAATGCAACAGGCGATAGAGAGCGCTGCCTTAGCCGAAGCTCGGGCAGAGCAGTTGTCACAGCAAGTTACCGCACACGAGCTGCAGATCGAGAGAGTGAGAAAGCATTACGAAGATCGAATTGCAGACCTTAGTGATCAGTTGGCCAAGGTTGTCAAGGAAAGTCAAAGCAGGGACGTCGACAATGTGGTGGCCGTATTCGAATCCGCTCTCGCTACAAACAGAGCGAAGCAGATGGAGCTCCAAAAGGAATGCGATATACTGAAGCGAAAATGCACGGAGTTGGAGGGGACTCTTCTGGAACTGTGGTCTACCAATGAAGAGCTGTCAAGCAAAATCGTCTCTAACGACAGTCAATCGGCTCTGTTGGATGGTGGACCAGAAGCAATGACACCTAGATCAGGCAGTCCGATTATTTCTCGAACGGCAAATCGAGGATTCTCTGACACAGATAGTGTCGAAGGTATCTTCCGCAGTGCTACCCCCTCGTTGATACCAGCAACAAGACAAAGCTCTGTTTCCTCACCAACTTCGGTCCGCCGCCCAGCAACTCCACCTGGAGTTGGAGTAGGCAGTGATACGTCTGGTCGAACGTCTCAGAGAACCAGTCCAGTTGCCGAAAGGCACCATGGAAAGGGTATGTCGCTATCTCCCTTTCAACGTTTGCGTTAAGGGAAGCCGCTAACTGTGAAGTGAAATAGGGGTTCTCTCGAACGCTCTTAAGAAGGAGCGTAAGGACAAGAAGGAAGATAAGCCTGAGAAGAAAAAGTCGAGTCTTCCCGCTTTCAAGGGAATGAGGGGCTTTGTGTGAGTATCATCACAGCAATGTTGGCGTTTGAAACAGAGTTGGGAAAGTTGGGACGGGGTAACAACATGACTTCAAAACAACATTGCTGTTCACCCGCTATGGCCTAACTGTTGCAGAATACCCTAGCTTAATCGGTTGAGGTCTAAGACGGCATGGTCTTTTCCCCTCGCCATGACTCTAGATGTGTTGAATTTGCCGAGTCCATTCGTGAATATGTACTTTGTTGTTCATTGTTACTTTGTTAGTGATACAGTTCTTGGCGCTTCTGCTTTACCCCTGCCGAATCGACGATGACCCCGGTCCGATGGTGCATCCCCAGCCTCCCACGACAGACTGGAAGCTCTCCACTCTGCCACCTCACGACAACGGTGCCGCGAAGATACACTTTCCCATTGTGCGAAATGTGCGCGTTATCCCGTTTTCACCCATTATTGTAGAATCTTCGCGTCTTTGGCTGTGACCAACAAAGCCTCAAACATATCTTTAAGTTTGTCAGCGGGAATCTCAGACTGTGTCACGCCTAGAGGTGGAACAATCCCGCTATCGTCATCCAGCTTCCATCATTATCCTGTCTGCTCTCTGCATAACCCTTTTCCCGTGGCAGATTTGCAGTGCGTGGCCGGAACAGCTGGGCCGAAAGCTTCAGCAGCTTGAAGGAAGCTGTTAGGCTAGAGAGGCACATCTGCGACCAACCGAACCAGCTTGTTTGGCACCTGGGTGTAACAACAACCGGATCGTCGCCGCCACATTACAAGGCAAACTTGGGAAATTATCCTTCCGAACATTTCTTCTCCATCGATAATACCCCGAGATCTTTCGATCGCATTCGAGCGGCCTTCACTCTCAGTCGGCGCAATATCAGCTATCCACCCTTCGTGGCAGCAGTACGCCTTGGAGCTTGTTTCAAGACAGAAAGCCCAGGGTATTATAGCGGTTGGGTGTCTCGGCTTGTCCCGCCCGGCACGGACGCAAGAGCTGGACGGAAGCATTGGGCTGAATATCGGACAACACTGAACTATTAGAACAAGACGAACAATCCCCATTGTGCGCGCACCCTTCAGGACCGGACCTACTACCTCCTTGCCAGCCTGGTAAACGATCCACGATGCCGCCGATAAAACGAGCTCCAAACCAACGCGACACGGTAGCGCAAAAGAGTTCCTTGGACCTCGTTGCTGATGAATTTCTCGAGCTATCAACGCCGCCAAACCACAAGCGCGATCCAACCCCAAAATCCACTTTGCATCTCGAAAATTGGGACGAAACCCGCCCATCGGCACACGACCATGTAGCCAGGATAGCAGCATTCGCAGCCGCAGGAAATCCATCATCAACACTTGCGATCAGCGGAGCCCACCTCTCCGAAAACTCACCACCCACCCGTGTACTCCCGCGACAATACGCCGAAACCTCAACGATCCCAGCCTACTACGGGGCTCTCTACTCGAGTCCGTCTCCCGGAGCCGTGGTCGGCATCACGCTCGGCGCCGTCGCCGGCTTCATCCTGATCCTCTTCCTCATCTACACCTGCATCAACCTAGGCGGATATTCAACAGCAATCAGCGAATCTGGAGGCACCGCGTCGGTCGTGACGCGGCGGAGTCGACACCACTATCGCTCTTCACACCACAGCGAGGCTGCTGGTGGCCGTGGCGTGTATAAACACAGGAGAAGCAGCAGGCGCCGGTCACGGTCTACGTCCTCGGCCGGTGATGGTGGGGAAACGGTGGAGATTCGCAGAACCAAAACAACCCGGACGGATCACCGTGGTAGGTCCGGCGATCATGCTCATGGACATGGACATGGCGACGGTATCGTTCTGGAGGAACGGCATCGGTCAAGGTCGATGGGACAAGGACAACATGGACATGGACAACCAGTTGCCGAGCGGATCGTGGTTGAGGAAAGGAGGAGGAGCACTAGGAGGCAATCGAGGACAGCGAGATCGCGGTCGCCGCCGGGAAGAGGACCGATTGTGGTGGAAGCCTCGGAACCTTCGCATCCTCATGAAAGAGAGAGGATTGTGGTTGAAGAGGATGTTAGCAGTGTGTCGTCGCCGCCGGGGCCGCCGGGACCGCCGAGACGGAGGAGGAGCTCGGGGTACCGCGAGATTCGACCGGATGAGTTCGCGGGCGGGGATGAGCCGTTGAGGGAGGTAAGGAGGTCAAGGAGTATCAGTCGGCATAGGGAGTGATGGGTGAAATGAGGAATAAGGTGCTTTTTGACACGATATCACAAAGCTGGCGAGGTATGGGTTTTTTTATTCCTTGGGATAGGATTAGGGTCGGGATGGCATTCAACTTATAAGGTTCTGGTGCCACTGTAAGGGATGCGGCTTGTTTTGAAAGATTGGATGAAAGAGGGCACTGAGACGGCGTGTAAGCGATACTCGGTACTCTGCGTTCCAGACTCTTGGGTAGAGCGAGATCATTTTGGAAGACTGCCATGCTTCTGAGATCTCAGGAATGTAATCCTATGTATTTCCCATTTTCTTTGTCATGTGCCATCTTTGTATAGGTCATGGTTGTAGAGAGTTGTAACTTATAGCCTTCGAGTTGGCCAAATTAGCTCGATATTGCCCGGCCCAAGCAACTCATCCATCTTTCACCTGCTCTGAATAACAACCAAATAGCTTCACCGAGATTGGTAAAAGGAACATTGGTCTCTCGCATACTCCATTGTCGTGGCGTCACCGTGTATGTGTAAAGCGATGGGCAGGGGCAGTTACTTGATTCACATGCGCTGCAATGCAGCTGCCCTAACGGCTTGACAAGTGCCGTGCCCCTGTCTTTCCGTTCCTGCCGTCCTTAACAGGACGGCAGATTAGCACGGAAATCCCTGCAATGTGCCTGGAACAAGACGTCGATTGGCGCCTTCCGACGAACGGATAAGCCCAATTCTCCACTGTCTCTTTCAATGACATCACCGGTGCTTTTGCTATATCAACCTTCGTATGAACCACCTATTCATGTGAACTTCGTTTTGTCCATTGGAAGTCACCTCCCTAATATTTACGGTAACCACCTATCTAATTTCTCAAACCGCTACTCCGTCCCAATACATCTGAAAGACTCGTCATCGTTACCACGACCACCGAGCAGGAATCCCGAATAACGTCACACAACATGGAGCATCCAGGTAAGCACGGATTTGGGCAGTGGGAGACCAGTACGGGACTTGATGATTAACCAAAACCACAGTGAAGGACGTCCGCGGAGTCATCCGCACCCTCTGTCAGGGAAGCCCACAAGAACAGGAAGATACCCTCAACCGTTACTTTACGCCTTCGGCGTCGTTTGTCCACCCCTTCTGCCGTGTTCCCCATTTCGACAAGATCTACATTCCTGGATACGGCTTGCTGAATTCCCGAGAGCTTATTCAGTACATTTATAAGTGGTATGTTATCTCCCTCCTGGGGCTTGAATCATGCGGTGGAATCTTTGCTAGGAAGAAGCAGACTAACAGTGTAACTTCTAGGTACAAGATTCTAAGTCCCAAGATTGATATCGAAGTCGAATCAGCCGGTAAGTCCCTTCTTCCACATGATCATGCCGAAAACTGTTCTAGAAGCTCAATTAATTAACAACTTCCGCCACTATCTAGTCTTCGACCAACGCCTTTCCCTCCTCTACGTCAACATCGCCCAAACCTTTTCCATCTGGTTCCTCCCCTTCCACAAATCCCCCGTCCGTCTCGTCACAGTCCTCCACCTCGTCCCCGAAGACGAGTTCAAGAATAACAACAACGACTCCGGAAGCCTGCGCCGCCGTCTTCCCAACAAGATCAAGAACCCCTTATCAAAACAAGAAGCCGGCGACTACGAATCAGACTACTCAGACTCCCTAGAAGGACCCAGCTACGCCTCGGTAGCCGCCGGCGACGCCACACCAGAGAAGACGGAGGAGGGAATCCCCATGGTTCACCCACCCAACCCAAGTAACCCGGTTGCTGTCGACAACGCTCCTATTGCTGATGCTTCTGCTCAGGCAAGCGGCGAGGCGGAGATACTAGTCGACGGTGTCAATGGGGGAAGTAAGCGGTACCTGATCACTAAGCAGGAAGACTTTTACCAGGTAAACGACTTCCTCAAGTTTTTGTTCTCGAGCCCGGGAGCGTGGGTGTGGTATGCCATTCAAGTGTGGAACTCGATCTTGTGCGTGGTGGGCGTGGTATTGTTTGAGCCGTTGATCAGGGCTATTGGGATCAGGAGGGAAGGGGGCGGAAAGCCAAAGTGGACGTGAGTTTCCGAGGGTTGTTGAGGCTGTAGAGGTTTCGAGAACCCCTCAAAAAAAAACTTTTGAGTGGGAGGGGAGCAAGAGATGAAGTGAAAATCCAAGCTGAATGGAAGAGGTTGGATGTTGCATCACAACCTGAGAGGATTAGGCATTATCTGCATCGATAATGCCCAGTAGAGACAGCCATAGACTACTTTCAGAGGTTGCACGGGCAGCCGTTCATTTGTTCAAGCCATCTTCACTGACCATCTATACTCCAGCTGATTGCCTTTCTCTAATATACTTGTACAAAACATCTCAACGCATGGCGATACTAGTGGTAGAGGGTTAAGCTCGCCATCATTTTCGAGGTATGGTATACTGTTGTTCTAATCCTGTAGGATGCTTTATACAATACTTTCCGTCTTTTTTTCTCCCCTCCTCTCCTACTGATCGACCTTCGCGTCGGGACGGTCAGTTTGATCCATCTTCTGTACCGTTTTCCCGCTTTCGTGAGCTCCAGCCAAGGAACACGTTTCGTCGAATCTCCTGTCCACTGTCTCTATGTCTGTTCTTGTCGTATAACGTCGCCTATGAGACGTGCAAACTCCACCGGGTATCGCTGCGCAGTTTGGGGCGCTTTTCGCGTGCAATGATTCTCAGCAGCCAACCGTCGATTGGTCTTGCTTTTCCCCATCTCTTGCACTCCCTTGCTCTCGGGCGAATCGTCAAATCATTACTTCGCCTCAGCATTTATCTCGCTAATACTTTTTTTCCTCCATCTTTCTCCAAGCCACCACCTGGCTAACTATCAACCACGCAACAGAGAGGCAGCATCCCAGAGTAGCACTCTCTCGTCCCAACCCGCCGACGCGCACCATCCGCCCGCACCAAACAGACACCAATCTACGCCCGTAACGAACTCAGTATGTCTGTTCATAAGGCCCAACTGGGTTCCCGCGCGGACATTGTCGGGCTGGCGCCCGCTCGGTACCGGTGGCTGAACGTGCTGTGGCATCGTCGACCCGTCCGTCCACACGCGCACCGACATATCGTAGCTGGCGCTCACCAGGATGTCGCTGGCATGCGGGCTCCACGCTACACGGCGGACCGCGTACTCGTGGCCCGTCATGAGCGCCAGGGGGCCGCCGGCCGGGTTGCGGATATCGAACGTGCGTATGACCCTATCGACGCCCGCCGTGGCGATCACCGTGTCGTTGTACTTGTTCCAGTCGTGCGTCAGGACTTCGTTCGGCACCGTGCCCGAGTAGATCGATCCGTCGGCAAGGCGCGAGTAGCCCGACCCGCCCGTGGCCGGCGCGTGCACGGGGATCACGTTGGTCAGGTGGTACTTGGCGGATACGGGCGTGCGCAGGTCGAAGATGCGCAGGGAAGAGTCGGCGGAGACGGCGGAGATGAGGGTGGGGTTCGAGGGGCAGTAGGAGGTGCTGTAGGTGCAGCAGCCGATGGGGAGGGTCTTGATGGAGGCGTTGCGTGTTGGGGACCACTGGAGAGAGAGAAGGTAAGAATGGTCAGTAAGCGCAAGTCGTTTTGGTTGGTGTTTTGGTGGGAAGTAGGAGCACAAGAGCGAGGAGCACATACAACTTTGACGGTTCCATCCCAGGAACTCGAGATGAAACTGTCCTTGGTGACGGGATTCCAGCAAACAGAAAACGTTTCCCGCTTGTGTTCGTGGAAGTTCATGACCGGGAAATTCTCCACGCCCAGGTCGAAGAGCTTGATGGAGCCATCGCCGCAAGCGACGATGAGCTGATTCTCGTTGATTTCGGACCAGGCAAGATCGTATTGGGCATCGTTTGTCTCGAAGGTCTTCTCGCACTGGACACCGGCGGCGCTAAGGCCGAGGCAGAAGAGGCGGCCGTTTCCGACGATGCCATAGTTGGCGGCAGTGGCGACAGCTAGGCGCGAATCGTAGTAGGGGGAGTATTTGACGGCATAGGGATTGTAGCCCGGGGTACGAAATTCCAGCATGGACGCCATGTTGAGAAACGTGGGGTTGTTATGTGCTGCCCATCAGGTATCTGTAAGTTGGCGTTGCAGTGGGCGCGCGGCCTCTACCCGACGTTAGTGGTGCACGGCCTGATGGACCTGCCTGCGAGAGTCGTGAGAGGCGTTGCAGCTGGGGGACGACGGCGACGGCTTGGACGTATCGGCAGGCTTTGGAACGGGCGTCGGGTGTGAGAAGTGATGGGCGTGACGTCGGGTCCGTGTTTGGCAGAATCGTGAGTCTCGGAATTGTAACGGGATGGAAAACAGCTGGAAACTGGGGAACGCCGAACGCCAGACCGTGGAGAAGCCTCGGTTGTCAGCTACCCCGGAAGCCCGCCTGGGATCTGTCCGCACATTGCCCCTGTCGCGCGGGCGTGGAACCCCTGTGACAACGTTTACCCCACAGCATGTGTCCGCTAACTCTTGTGGGTTAGCGCATGCCTATGACGTCCGGTTAAAGACGGGACGGCAGCTAGAAATACCGACCAGTCCCCGTGACAGCGCGTCTTTTGTGCCACTTTCAATCACGTCCCCTCCTTCCACTTCTTAACAACGACGCGTCTAACATTACAAATCCATGTTCATCTTTCATCCCGCGCGTATCCAACCATCACGAACCCGGTCATGGTGACGGACACTCAAACATGTCGAGTTTCTGTATTCACTCCTCTAAGCCATGGCAATGGATAGATTCGTGACGAGGGGGAAGAGAAAGGCCGAGTGGACTCTGGAGGAAAACGTGGATACAACTCAACCACAGCAGTCTGTCACCGCGCCACATATTCCCATACACACCACACCCGACGGCGATGGAGAATCAACCGATATCAAACTGGCCATACTTGCTTCATTGCATCCAGGCTTTAACCATGATACGTTACTGGATCTTCTGATCGCCCACGATGGATGTGTGGAAGCCACCACGGAGGCTTTGAAAGGCGCCCAATACGCAGGGTCCGTAGCCAAGAAGAAACCGTCAGGTATTACCTCACAGGTTTCTCTCCGATCTTTCGCCGTACCATCTACTACTCCCGATGGCGACCATGGCGGTGCTAGTACTATCCCCAAGAAGCCCAAACTCCTATCCCGAAAAGGCGCAACACTCCATCTCTATGACCCCTCCGACATCAGCACCCACACCGCCTGCACCGTCATCCACAACTTCCTCCCTCCCGACATCGCCAACGTCCTCTTGGTAGAGCTCCTAGAAGAAGCCAAGACCTTCGGCAAAACCACCTTCAAACTCTTCGACAACGTGGTCTCCAGCCCTCACACATCCGGCTTCTTCGTCGGCAGCGATTACGAGCTCGCCGAGCAAAAATCAGCCTACTTCTACAACGGCGCGCGGCTCTCCGACATTCGTCGGCTGACGCCTCAGCTGGAAAAAGTGCGGCCGTTGGTGCAGAAGGCTGTAAACGAGGAGATCCAGAAACGCATCCGGACTCACCATCTGTACGGTGGCAAGAAACTCAGGTACCAGTCGCCCGAACCGTGGTCGCCTAACGCGGCGTTTGTGAATCTGTACGATGGCCCGGAACAGAACGTGGGCTGGCACAGCGACCAACTGACGTATCTCGGTCCGAGGGCCGTCATCGGGTCCCTTTCCCTTGGCGTGGCGCGCGAGTTTCGGGTGCGGAGGATTTTACCCAAGGATAAGGATGAAGACGGTAGCTCTAATAGCACGGCCAACGCCAACCTCAACTCCTTGGACTCCCTAAACGAAGGCCAAATCTCCATCCACCTCCCGCACAACTCCCTCCTCGTCATGCACGCCGACATGCAAGAGGAGTGGAAGCACTGCGTCACGCCAGCGCAGGCCATCGATCCGCACCCGATTGCAGGCCGTCGGCGTATCAATGTCACGTACCGCGATTACCGGCCGGAGTTCCACCCGCGGTACACGCCGCGGTGCGCTTGCGGGATCCCGACGATCCTGCGGGTGGTGCAGAAGAAGAGGGAGAACTGGGGCAGGTATTTCTGGATGTGTCATGCTGGGAACCAGCCGGGGAAAGAGGCCTGCTCGTTCTTTCAGTGGGCGGAATTCGATGATGATGGGAAGCCGTTGTGGAAGAAGGGCACGGGGACTGGCACCGCCGGGCTGGAAGTCGATACAAGAGAATTGGGACCACCATCGAAGAGCCCGGCTAGCGAACAGCAGTCGCCAACAGGAAGTCTCGAAGGGAAGACTCAGTAAGACCAACGCAAGCGATGGCTGAGTAGCTATATCCTTCCTATACACATACTCGGCAGAGTTACATAACAAGTCACGGCTTCTTCTTGGACACTACAATTGAATTCACTTTCTACTTGTACCATGTACGTATGCATGCTTCCCTTCAACCAAAACCCGCCTATTTATTTATAACCACCAACTCGGCCATGCCCAACGTCCTGACTGCTTCTCCTTGTCCTTGCTCTCCCCTGCTCGTTCTCCCCTTTCAGTTCCTCTCGCCCCTCTCCCCTGATCCCCCCTCTGCCTCCAGCTACCGGCACCGTTGCCTATCGACACCCCGCCTGTCCTGTTATTCAAACTTCCTCCTGTACCTCCTCCATTCTCGTATCTGGCCGCTGCTGCTGCTACTCTACCCTGATAGCTGTTCTGTCCATTCACACTGCCTGCAACCTGACGAACACGGTCGACGCCGAGAAATCCTCCGGAACCATTTTGTAGTCCACTCTGTCGGTTATTGCGAGACGGTAATGTCTGCGTCGTGAAGCCAAGATCCATACCATACGACTCAGTATCTTGAGGATCGTCGTCGCTATGGCCACCATCATACCCTGTTCCCCTTCCGCTTCTTGCTATCGCTCTTTTTCCATTTCTATTTCCCCTCCGTGCAGTGTCAATGAGACCAAACTCCATGGCGTCAAAGTCGGCAGGGCTTGCTATACGCGTGGTCATGGATGAGGTTCTGCTTAGGCTTTCTGTGCTAGACAAGTGCTCTGGGGAGGGAGCAGCGCCAGGAACAGGGGGTCGCGGGGGAGGAGATGATGGTTGTTTTGGAATCGTTCTGCCCCTGTTCTGTCGAGAGTCTGCTGCTCTTGCAGTTGCCGATGATGATGCAAGAGATGAAGAGTGTGATTGTTTTGATGGCCTCGTCCGAGTCCGGAGACTGTTTGAAGTCTGGTGAACCGATGCGTTCGTCTCCAGGTGTCCGCTACCATCTCTACTGCTGATGACGCTGGTACCGCTGCCCCCATTCTTCTTTATTATACTACCGGTACTGCCACCAGTTCTTGGTGTGCGGGTGAAAAGGGAATGGTCCGAGTTCGTCTGGTCGGAGTGTGAAGAGCGTGATACCTCTGGTGTTGCCCTTCCTTCCGCATTAATCAACAGAGAAGCGGCTTTGTTTGATTGCTGCTGGATAAGCTTAGCCAGGTGATCACTTGGCTGTTGACTTGTCTCTGTTTCTCCGTGCTCATCCAGTTCTTGAGGCTGTGGTTGGTAATCCCCACCCCTATAGCCTTCACAGAAAGATATTGAAGCAGTACTGGGAGGCCGTCCTACAACACCCACGTCGGATGTCCGGATCTTGCGAGCCGCTGATCCGTGTGCATGCATGTCGGCTCCGCGACCAGGATAACCGGCTGCGTGGGCGGCGGCTTTCTGAACAGAATCATTCTCCGACAAGTCTGACTCTTCACCCGGAAGAAACGGGAGGGCTTTCTCATAAGACTGTAATGTGCCCTGTTTCTGGCCGCCACGGCCCCCTTCGGCGCCCGAAAGACTGGGGCTATGCGCCCTGATATTAAGACTCGTCTGCCTTTTTGGAATAGGAGGTGCTGCGCGTGTAGGCGGAGCAGGAGGTCTGACAATATTGTCGCTCTTTGACTCCATTGTTCTCGTCCTAGTCAAGCTTGCTGCTGGCTTCATTGCTGTCCGAACGGCGAGTGCACTCTGGCTCTGTCTCGGTATACGAGAAGGTGTTTGAGCTCTTGGGATCGGAGTTGGATCTGGACCAGAAGAGATGGAAAATGCACCACTTGTACCGCTAGTTTTATACAAACGGACAGGCAGAGACGTTTGCTGAAAATTCATTGCCCTTCTCTGTGACGGTAAGGACCGCGAAGTGAGTATGCGGTGTATTATATCACCTGTTGTATCCGCGCCCCAATGATTTGCGATAATTTCAAATATTGGGTTGGGTTGTAGCACGTCGCGCGGCGACCAGAGTGATGATGAACCTTGTCTTTTTATGGCAGCAACCGCCGTGGTCTCTACCATGGTCTTCTGGCTCACGATGCCGTCCATCGTGATGTTGCGCGATAGCACTGTACTCTGCGAAAAGCCGGAGTGCTGGTACCTGATGCGGACCTGTAGGAAATCGAGCTTGGTACCGCCCAAATGATATTCAAGGTCTTCGATGAGATCATCAGAACTCTGTCTCCTGTGGCGGTTACTTCTGCTATTGCATCGAGGGGTAGTAGGAAGTAGTCGAACATGCACCAACAGGAGTAACCTCGAGCCCAGATGAAGAGTGGTCCTTATGGTGAAGGTCAGACTCACACAAAATATATTGTAATGGAATTGAAACTAGATCAATGGTAGGAGTGAGTTTGAAAGGGTGCATACCTTGCGCATGCTTTGTCGTCTATGACTTCAATGACCTCGCTGTTGGCAGTGGGAAGGATTTCAACTGACAAATCGTAGAGACAACCGTATCGTAACGCATCTGTACGTAGAACAAGACTGGAGTTAGTACTATTACGATTCAGTCACGAATTCCCCCGAGACACTGGCTGGCATGCATGGGACCTGTTGATCATACCTGGTGAAAGTGGGCCGTCATTGAAATCATTTCGCGCTTGAGGGGCAATACTAGACTGATGATCGGGGGCGCTGGAATGGCAAAGCTGTGTAGAAAGCTGCACCGCCGCCTATAACGTTGTAACTCCATTGTCTAGAGCTTTGATCTCCGGCGTGACTATCAAGTTGGGTACGAGCATGAACGGCTCTTCCGCAAACTGACCAGGCGAGGCCGAGTGCAAGGCGCTCGAGCGTCCTCGTTGCGATATTTCTCCAGCTTCGAGCATCGAGTGAGGACCCTCTCCATCATAACTTGCAATAGTATCGTCGGGGTTGTGAACGTTCAGATGGAACATACTCCTCGAACTCCGAAGACGTGGCGATAACCGATCTTCCTCTTGCCCCAGACTGTTAACCTGTCGAGATAATGTAGTTGGGGTGTGAGGCCTAGATGTGTTGGCACAAGCAGCCAAGATCATGCCTTTCCTGTTGCCACCCCTTTCGCGCTCGCTTTTCAAGTATTTGTGGTCCGGAATCAGCTGCCTGGCTCTTCTGAGGAGGAAGTTTGGGCTTCTGGTCATTTTACAAGGCGACGGACTCATTCGAGAGAGCTGGTTTCGGAGACTTGTGCAAGAGTTTGTTCTGGGAGAGCCGAATGTGGCATCAAAGGTCCTATTGTGGTCTAAAAGGAGGTTAGAAAATCCGACCACGGAGGCACTGATTCTGAGAAAAACGATGAAAGAGGATTTATGTACGCTGGGATAGATTCAAAGAAGATCACTTGGTCTACAAGAAGCCACTTACGGTTCGGCCGAAAGGCATTAACGGTATTCACTGGTTCGTATTGCTCATACCCTTCCAGCAGGTTGACCATCGAAGCCGAGGTGCACTCAAGCGCCTTGTTCTCTCTGATTTTTGGTACAACAAGGGACGTATTCCCTCTTGGTGACTCCGGTATGCTGTCCATGCTTGCATCAGAGCTGAAGCTTCCAGCACTGTTATTTCGTCTTGCCGATGGCGGCTGGTAGCTTCGGCTTGTGGTGCTTTGGCTCACTGAGCGCTTGACAATCTGTAGTGGTCTCGGTACGACCTCATCCTCAGCAGAACGGACGTATCGATGGCTAGTGCGATGATTTCGCGAAAAGGATCCGGTTATGTCGATAGTATCCATGGTTGACGGCGGCCCTGGCAACATCTTTGGGGGCAATTTTGGTATCGAGGTAAGATTTCGGGCAAAATCGACGGTTAGACACGGAGGAATTCCTGGATGAACGGGCAGAGAACGGCTTGCAAGTGGTATGGTAATGAGAAATGTATGCGAAGTGTATTTGCAAAGATTACTGCTAGTCATGTATGTCGTTTGTCCACCCAACGTCGAGTTTCGATAATACTCGAAGTGTCGACTTTGATAATGTTCGAGTATATTAGGATTAGGTTAAGTTTGATTTCAGCGCTTGAAGGGTCTGATCAAGGTCGTCTGCCCTGGTGTCATCGTCATGCCCCATCTCCTCGAGGAAAGCAGAGAGGGAAGGAGTGCCTAACTCGCAGTTGCTTCCTGGACCGGTTTCTCACATGTCCCTGCAAAATTTTCAAGCCTGAATGTTTCTCAGGGAAAGTGCCACCTTCGCGGAGTGAGGCACACCTCGGAGTTTCAGAACACCGTCGGTGGCAGCCACTAAGGGACAGCACCAAGGGTCCTAAGGAGGTTTTGTTTTGTTCCCTCAACATCTGCTTCCTCCATGCTGATGAAATTGATCTGTCGATACACCTTTGTTAGCAATAGCCCATGAATTTCAAAGCTAGGAGAATTAACACAACGTCATTAACTTACCACTTCATCTGCCGCCCCAGCATTTCCAAACAAGACCGACTCTGACAAGCTAGTCGCGATACCCCTTTTGACCCTCTCTTCCCAGACACCGTCCCAGTTCCACTCGTCAGGACGCTTTGGTGCGGCCGATGTCGATGTGGCTGAACCTGTCTCAGCATTTCCGCTTGGCGTAGGACTTGTGATGGTCTCATCTATCTTGGCCAAACTTGAGCCCGTATCAGACTTCACTGAAGCGGGAGAAGAAGTCAACTTGGCAGCCTGTTGCCGCCGGTGAGTGCGCCATGCATGCCAGGCGCCTGGATTACCAGCCGCCTCCAGTGGGACTGAATCAAGAACGTTTGCATCGTCAAAGGTGCTACGGATGTACCGGAGAACCTCGTACGTTGAAACGTCCCGCCTGATAGATGACCTGTTGCGGTCAGAAGCCGCATCTACGTTGGCTTCCGGCTCGAGGGTAGACTTCAATGTCCCCTCCGTTCCTCCGGCATTCTCGGACCCGTCTTCGGATCGGTTTCCGGCCTGGACCCTGCGAGTGTCCGGCGGCGGCGTCATCTGCAGAGACGCAGCCGGCCTTCCTCGTTGATCGCCATTACCATGCTCCACACGGGATCGACTGGCCCTACCAAACCAGTGCGGGAAGCCATGACGTAGACTGAAACCTCCAGGCGGAAGGCGCTCCTCGTCGGTGGCACTGACGGTACCGTTGTCCTGGACGTCGGTGCTGTACATGTACGTTGTGAGAGGCGTGATGAGGGGATGGAACATGTCTGTGGAGAAGGTAACCAGGGGCGGCAGGTTCGGATACGAGTCCGGGAAGGAGACTTGGAAGCGGAGGACGGCATTGGCGTATGGACCTACGGAAAGAACCGAGACACGAGACGTCAGCACCTCATGATACACACACGCTTTCTCCCTCATCTCCTCGGAGATGAACAAGACGGCTTGGCTTCTGTGGATCTCTCCATTGGCTCGCCTGAACTGAGCTTTCCAGTAGTGACAGCGACGGGATTACCTTTGCGCACAAAGATCACGCCCGACCACAGATTCGGGTCACCGGGCGTGAGACTGACGAAGACGCCATTTGGACATGCCTGTTTGAGACCGGCACTGTGTGAAACCGTGGTCATTAGCCCGTTGGCCCCGTTGAGTGAGCTTCCATGAACCAGCCCGGATTCCTGGTGGCTTGCGTGCTGTGCTCGGGGCTGTGTGTGGCACCTACAACTCGGCAAGGAGATGCTGCCGTCTAACGGCGGGCAGGTTGCCCATCCGGGAGAATGGCATGGATGTTGTCATTGGCCTCGGGGAATTACCGTGTTACCCGGTGGGAATGTTGACCGGGATGGGGATTCTTTTCGTCGCGGAATGTTTGTCCTGTACTTGGACACACGGCATGCGGGGGAGGAGAGTTTCTCGCCGATATCCCAACTCGCAAGGACCGAAGCAATTCGGGGTGCTTTCGATTAGCTGCCCCTGTGATGAAGTCTAGGTCTAGGTATGTAGAAAAAGAAAAGTCATGTAGATTCAATACGACGATGGTGCGGACAGTAATTCCTGAATTTCTAAGCAGGTCGTAAAGTGGCGTGGGTGTAGAGGTATGGTGAGCGGTTGTGAGGCGATCGAGAAGGTGAGGTTGGAGCTATGGTCATGGAAGGTCGAGTCGTCTGTTGCCCCTGACGGTGAATGATACTGAAGCATGCCTAGAGGTACCCCTACTGTGTAAACTAGCGGGGGTTGCCCACGAAAACCAAAAAAAGGGGTTAGGGTTATTGATGGTGATGCGAATGTATTCCGCATATTGCACTGTACTGCCGGGTACTTTGCATGACATTAGCGCTGTCTTTCAGTGAGCTGTGGAGATCTCCCACCAGGCACTGTCGAGTCGACAATACTCAGATATCGCTGTAGTGTAGCGACGGGACACCCGCTTCCGTGTCTCTCTAGGAAATCCTTCTTAGGCTAGACCACGAAGCATGAAAGCAGCTGAACAGACCGACAGATGGGAACCTTTGGGTTTGGCAAGTACATACGCAAAGTACCCTTTAACGCGACAAACGCGGCAGGCGCCGGGGCTTTCGGGCTTCTCTACCCTGCTACAGGCGGACCGGCACCGGAACGGCAACATGAACAACAACGACAGCATTGGCATTCATCATCATCACTCCATCTTACCGCACCCTGCCCTCCACTTGGAAGAAACACAGAACGTCAAGCTCACGTCCACGAAAGCCCTGTGCCTTACAGACAGTGCCCGAGGTCGACGCTAGATAGCATCGGGGCTAGACAGGAGTCTAAACGGACGGCTTCTTCGATCCGAGTGGACGAGGGGGAAACCTCAGGAGTCGTCGTCAGGAACACCTCCGTTGGGTGGTGGACCTCCGAGCTCCCGGGCCCGTCCCTGCCCGCGCCTCCAGGAGGTCGAGTTCGGGAATCCCGCCTAGCTCCACGTGTCGCCAAAGTGGGTCGGCTCCTCCTTCTCCGGGCTCCTGGGCATGGAACTGGGTCACTGGACTTCGCATTTGCAGACCGCAACCCACCCGGCCACGGCCGGACAAGGGACACTTCACCACCTCAACTTTGTTTCGCAGGCACCACACGCTAGAAGCATATTGATACCAAACTTCCATCACGATGCATTCCGGCGATTGGGTCGACCTTGAGCTGCCAGCGATTGAGACCACTGCATTTGTTGAGACCCAAACACTGAGCTCGGCGAGATCCCCGACTCCAATCAGGCCAACCAGCCAGCCACCGGCCTAGGACCCGACCGGCCTGTTGTTGTGGTCGTTGTCTTGAAACCCCTCCTTTTTTTGCTCTCTCTTGTCACTACATTGTACGATACACGAGCCCATCGAAAGGGAAAAAGCAACGAAGTCGGTCACCACGTAAAAAAGAAGGCAACTTTTTGCCTTGCCGTCCACCGGGCTTCTGGGTCCTTTCGCTCTCCTTGACCGCCTCTTACAACACAACGCACTTTACACAACCCACGGCTTCATAACCTGTCGTCATATCATGCTGAATGCCATTTCCATTTCCCAGGTACCATCTACAACCTGAAAAGGGGGCTGGCTTATGTGACATCACCATCCTATCATACACACCGTCCCCGGCCTCGTGTACGGAGATTTCGTACCAGAGCCCCATCAGATCCTTGCGCAACTTCCTCGCTTCAAAGAACTACCGAATCCATTATCGATACCCCTACCGCCTTGCACACCCTCTTTCATGAGGTTACTGTAAAAATACCCTTACGACCAGTCCGTATGCTGTTGTGAATACGACGTGCTCGAACCCGTGCTGTGTCTGCGTGTACAGCAAGCAAGACCGCTAAGCCTGAACAGGTGAGCAGATGGAAAGACCCGGCGCGGCTACACGGGTCCCTGCCCTTAGCCAGTGCATGGAACCGTACGAAAGCCGGAAGATGTTGATGTGGCCGTCGGACGGAGAAACAAAACATCCGCGCCAAAAAAGCTTGCTCGGTAGCTTTAACGCCTGGACCCAAGTCTGGCCTCGATCTTGGTACGTTCCTGCTCCTTGAGCTGGGCCAACTCTTCCCTGGAGGCGTCGTAACGCGCAGTCACCTGGTTGAAGGGGTTGTCGGGGTGCTTCTCGAACTCCTTCTTGATCTTCTCCTTCTTCTGGTTCAGGCGCAAACCTTGGCCACTGCCGTCCTTCTCCATCTCTGCAAGTCGTCGTTCCTCAAACGCCGCATATGCTGCCTTGAAGCGTCTCTCGGGATGCCGGTCAATCTTGTCGACGGCTGAAGATGTGGTCAACGACAACGCATCCAGAGCGTTGTCAATACCCGATGCGTTGAGTGCCGCAAGAGGGCCGCTGCCGTCGTCATCCAGCTGTGACAGGTCAAGGCCCCTTGTCTTCTTGACCGCCGTCTTTGCATTCTTGGGTTGCGTACGTCCCGGGGTGTTCTTCTCTTCCTCCTTCAGAAGTGCCTCCTTCTCTGCCTTCTTGCGCGCCGCCTCGGCCTTTTTCGCGGCTTCGGCCTCCCTGTAAGATAGCTTGTAGTCAGTACCAATGTTCGGGTCAACTTTATCGCGAATGTCGTAGTCCATCTGTGCGAATGTGCGCACTTCGCACGTCGCCATCGGACTCCTCCACCCTCCCCACCCAACCAACGTATCTGTCCCTCCCGTACTGTAGGGAGAGCGCATCGAAGGCAACTTTGCAGTCGCGCAAGGGGCTGTGATAGTGCACACTGGATAAAAGAGCCAAACAGAAGCCCACTAGACATTCGACCGGCATCATATCATGGCGGAATGCAATGCGACGCTTCCCCAAGGTTGCACAGCGGTCCCGCGGACATCTTCCGATAGCGAGTCGGAACGCGTTCCTGACGGAGGGCAATGTTTCTTTAGGAGGAGACGAACAAGGGTAAGGATGCCTCGATGGGCAAGGCGAGACTTCGGAGGAATGTAGGGGCCGAGATATGGAGGCATGAGATGTCGCACGAGGGCACGGAGCCTGCTGCTGAGCGAGGATACAGCCCCCTCCTCCTCCTGTAGCGTCGGAAGGCCGACGACCAGGGCCAGAGAACGGACCGGTAAACAAAATCGGCAGAGTAACGTGGAACCGGACACTAGCCTTCATGTTGGACTTACTTCTTAGCGTTGCTCTTGGCTCCCTTATCCCACTCCGCGGCTTCGGCAGCGGCCTTCTTTGCCTCTTCAGCAGCAGCCTTCTGGGCCGCAGCGTCGGCCTTGCGCGCCTGGCCGGCCACCTTCTTGCTGTTGTCCTGACCCTTCTTTCCGGCCATCTTCTTTTCTTGTGTTGTTTGTGTTCGAATCCTTCACTGTATCGAGACCTGTCGGTAACCCGGTCACTGGCCTTGTTGCGTTGCGCGGACTGGCCGATGGGATCAGCACTTGGTGTGGTTGTCTTGGTTTTGGGGTGGCAGGGTTATCGATTTTTTGCGCGTGTGGGCGTGACGACCTGGTCTAACTATCGATGCGGTCTTGATGCGGTTGCTGGCGAATGTCTTGCTGTTGGCTTTCTAGTGTGTGTAGGTCTCGGCCTGGATGATCTACGCGAAAGCAAAGTTGGATGTTGAGTTGTCGACGTCTTTCTTTGTCAGTGGTGGGGTTAAGGTCAAAGCCAAGCAAGCGCGCAATGCTGCTTGTAAGGCGCGTTGAGGGGGGTGACGTTTTCGATTACAGGTGCCCTTTGGTGGGGCCAAGGAACCCACGAGGCTCTAAGACGTTCCATGCCGCCTTCTACTGTGACGCATTCGCCGAGTGTTACGTGCAGTACAGTAACGTCCACTTCGCAGTCTTACCTCTACATACCGAAACGTACCTGGTAAAGCAACTTCCTCTTGCATGCGCTGCATTACGTTACCATACCGGACTGCCCGAATGTTATAATCGTACGGTATGTTACGCGCCCTCTTGGCCACCACCACTGCGATGGCATCCCAGCCGGACCCGCAAGTGCAAACCTCTTAATGCGACACCATCTTCTTACACCTGCGCGTACTAACGTGCCCTACGTTCCTGTATCAAACTCCCCACACGATGGAGGCTCTTTGTCGGCACACGACACCTTCAAACTTGCCTTGCGTAGGCCATCGCGCGCAACGGTGGCATTGGTTTGTCGATAATGTGATCCGAGTTGGTGAAGCCATCAGGACGATAGGAAGACAGAACACACCGCAACTATCGGCATCAGGCCAAGCTGACACAACTTCCACTTGATTTGAACCAAGGCTGACGATGAGCGTCCGTGGCATATCACGACGTCGAATTGTGTGGGCGATCTTATAGGCACGGGCCTTGTGCCGTAGAGGTCGCTCAGCTTACCCATGTCGTCCTCCATCTCCGTGGCTTGCTGGCCTCGCTGGCCTAAGGCTTAGGCTGGATGCGATGCATTGCCTTTTTTGTGTCTAACCAACTGTGGTTGAGGTTGAAAGTCGACTACACCTCCTTCGAGTTCTGTACCACCTCAGCCTACCATGCCGAGCATATAGTGAGAACTCGGAGAGAGGATCGGCAAGGGTCCGACCCCACAGACAAACACCAACCTACCTATTGCCTTGGGACCACACAAAAGGTTTCAACAGTGAATGGCGTCCTTTCCCTTTCCTCTCAAGCATGCATTGCCGAGGCGGACAAAAGCCTCATTTCTGGTTGGTCATGGTCCAATATCGGATGATTTTGCTCAGACTTGGGCCCCGTGGGCTGGCCGGATCTTCTCTTAGCTTCTTGTAATTTCATGATTTCATGATATTCTTGTCCGCCGGAATTACTGCGCTCGAGCGCCTTCGCGAGAACAAACATCCGAAAGGCCGTATCTCCGAATGATCTCAGCTCAATGGTTTAAATTTTGATTGGAATTAGCCTGGGCGATTCCAAACTTCCACACTATTTTCTTACCCGCTTCTCTTGAGGGCCCTGAATGAATGCAATCTCCTCGGACATGATAGAGCTGATGTCTGTCTTTTCGAAACTTCCTGACCCGAGCTGACTGACCTACGATGGTGTCATGCTGCGAGTCATTGAAGCCGACAGCTAACATGATGGCTATGATGGTGAGGATGCACCTCGGGCGGTGTGCGCGAACCGCCCATGTTGGGTTACACAGGTCATAGCAGTTGTGGTTACCGTACAATGTTGAGTAGTGTCTGAAGTGGTCTCTCCCTAAACGGGATATTGGTTGGGGTGCTTGCATCCCTGAACCGCGGGTAAGACCAGAAAAGCTATAGTTAGAAGGCAGGGCAGTAGGTAATGGTACCATCACCTAGAACTATAACGTTTGTTGATTTCACCGGTTTGGTCTTCAGTTGTTGTCCTATGTAAGGCCTGGTCTTCATCATGTTCTTCAGCGTAGCTTGATTCAGCGTTATGACTTGAGAGTGAAGTTCATCTAGTTCGTCAACGTCAGCAAACCCCTTGTCTTCTCGTATATCAATGTCAGGGGTTCTTGCGTAGTTTGCGCAGGTATCTGGCGCTATGAAGCCGATCTTGTTGGTGAGTGACTGGTATTAGCAGCTATCGCTAGTTTAAGATACCCTGCAAATCCCCCATAGTTGATACTATTTATTTCTCTTGCGGGCTGTCAGTTGGTTGTCAGTTTCACTTCGGCTCTGGCCCAACAACTCTCTCTGACCTATAGTTCACAGTACTATATCGTGTTAGTAGCACATGGTACGACATTCATCAACCCTGGTATCTGCTGGTGTGTTCTCGCCTTTGGAAAAGTTCTATTCCGATTCAGCCGGCCACAGGAAGGTGTGTAGCACATTGGGGGGCATGCTGTCCTGTACCAAACTTCACGGAATGTGGTTCGAAAAGGGACTGGTACCCATATTAGTTATCGAGACACTCATCCTGTTGGTGATTGCTTAGGAAAAATGAACAGTGTTACGACGAAACCAATATGTTTTGCATAGCTTCTTGTGTGAACTTGTTAGATGCTGGAATTCACCACATTCTTTTTTTCACTACGAGCGACATTACCTATAGTGCAAAGGCCTTTTACAAGCGTCCGGGCCATAAAGACTAACGCTAGATTGTGTGTAGGGGTCACATTAACTAGTGATGACTTTCTGGATGGTGGATTAGCCAAGTGCTTACGGCCCGCTGGTGTTAATATCACAGATGATCTCTTCGTTGATGAGTTCGTTGGGCTGATTTCATGATCAGTAATCATCCTTTGAACTCGTCAGGATAAAATGATAGTTGCATTAGCGTATCTAGTTCGCTTGAGCCTCTCATTCACCAACGAATCAGCACTGCTGACACTGGCAAAGGTCTCAGTTTTAGTTGCTTCTTAATGGGAACACACTCAAGTTGCAAGGCTGATGTAGGGTTTGTGAACTTCCCCATTTGGCGGTAACGCCGACTGTGAACGGCAGTGAATGGTCCAGTCACTGATGGTTGAATTAAACTGCGCGACGGCCCGAAAAGAGCTATTTACACTACTACGTGGATGTCCATTAGCTAAATTCATATGCTCGCAAGAAAGTGTTCGAATGACAGGTCATCTAGTTGAACCTAATCTTCTGTGAGTGAAACAGATTGGGTATCGAGTTTTGTATGTTCCTCCTGCCCGTTCGTTTACACTGAAAAGTATCATGAAGATGAACTTATGTGAAGTCAAGCCAGGACGATTCCGCATCGGGATATACTCACACATCACCGCTTGGCACGATAGAATACAGAGCTATCCGCATAATGTATGTGGTCAGACGACTGACAATGTTCAGAATTTGGGGAATGAAAGGTTTAGAGATGTAGTATCCGACTCTTTCAATCAACGTGTGCCTATCCCATTTCTGGCATATTCTTATGACACCCGCGTCGGCCGACCGTGTGGCAGCAAATAGGAAGGAGGGTGACGAGACATGCTTTCTATATTTTGAAGCATGCGGGTAAGACTTACATAGGTAGCTGGGAACACCATCAGTGCCTTTTGCAATGATGCATGTCCAAGCTGTTATTCAATGCCCAATGAAATCCTCTCCATGGACCGTTTTGGGTAGAGCTTCTGGTCAAGCCATGGAGTACCCTAGTTGGCTATCCTCGGTCTAGGGACAGAACAAAGCCGCATGCCCAACGTATGCTGAAATGGGAGGATGGTGAGCAGAGCCAACTCGAAGTGAAGTTTGTCCGAGAGTGTCGTCCTCCAAATTCATCCTGTCACAACCAGGCTGCTCGATGCATGGGCCTGAGCTCAACGACCGGGTTCATCACCGGCCCTCTATGAGCACTCGATAGCATCCCAAGTGCATTGCGCAGTCAAGGTAGACATGCCACTGTCCTGGGTGACATCCGCTCTCGAGCTAGCCCTCTCCTAGCAAAATCTGAGTTAGCAAGTTGCTCATATGCGAGTGACGCTAAAGTTCAGGCCTAAGACATCTCAATAGCGTCGAGCGAGACGCCCTCTGCGGATGTAAACCCTAGTCGATAATCAGCTTGTTAACGAAGCCGATGATGGGCACGGGCGGCTACTATCTTACGATATTTGCATGCTCCTTCAGCAGACGGACACAGCTTGCGCCCCAACAACCACCGATGCTTGGCCGTATCAGGAGGTATAAATTGCAGATCTAGATTCAACGGATGGCTGCCTATTGTGATGGTTCCTCGCTAATGTGACCAAAGAGGATCTCGAAGGCATGTTGGCGAGACCACCTGGGGCTGCACCGCAACGGAGCCACTGGACAACACAATCATGCAATTTCTTGCCAGAATGGATTAACGATGGGTCTTGGATGGTCCGCTGCTAGCCGTTGAGTAAGTTGAAATAGGTAGCAATCCTTTGTTTAATTGTTTGTAGCTGTATCGCAGTAGGTGCCGGGGGATGGATGTTGGCGCTCGGATGCTGGACAAAATAAGGGGATATCCAGGGTGTCGGGACGTGGACGGGAAGGAATTGGATGGATTCCCGCCGTTCCAGGGCACTTGCGGCCCGGGGGTGGTCCCTAGAGGTACCTACGGGCACAGTACCGCCGGAGGTACCTGCCCTGCAGTGACGTACATAGGTACTATGGGCATTTGGGTGCTCGTGGCAGGCAGTTACAAGTCCCTAACCGGCAGCGATAGCGCAGGTACTACTAGCGTATGGCGGCAAAATACTGACAAGCGGTCGGTAACGGTACTTCCAAAAAAGGTAAGGTAGGGTGATGTGTGATGCAGGCATGGTTGAGAGAAATTATGCAAGCCGAGCGGGTGATTTGCAGAACGCCCTAACTTCCAAAAGATTACAACCTCCCATCTCGTCAACAGGACAGCATCTGGAGTGAGTGCCCGGACGTTATACAACTCGGAGTGTAAACGCTTGCATACCTGTAGCGGGGCATAGTCCTAACAAGATGTAGACACTGCGGACGAAGCAGGGAGATCTTGAAGTGTGAGCTCGATTCGCGCTAGTCTGATGGTGGTCGAGAGTTGTCCCGAGGATATGGAAAGGCTTCGCCCGTGGCTGGTATATGTGGGCCGCAGTGAGGGTAGCTAATGACACTTTCCTCATCTACGCCACGGTGATCTCAACAGTAATCGGTTTCAGTTTGAATCTTCAAGGGGTGAAGCCGGACTCTGCCCCGTTTGGGCTAGAGCTTCAGCTTCCATGGTGTTTTTCGTGTCCTGGTACCAAGCTTGGAGAAAGTTCCGCCAGGGTGGTTTTGAAATTCCCATGAAATACATGGAACTGAGGCAAGATTGGTAGAAGATTAAGATGGTTATGGCTGGGGATCGCGGCCGTGTCTCCGGCACTAGACAAATGGTACCATCAGGGCGTTCTTGTCCATGGACAACACTGCCGGGACAGCCTAGAGGTAGAGGCCATAACGTGATGAGGCAAAGAGACAGGCGTCGCGGGGATATTAAATTGAGGACGAAATGATAGGTTCGATCAAGAACGCAGGTGAGACGGTCGGTGATGATAGTTTTGGGTATCGCAGTTTCAGGCCATCGAGTTGTTGATTGCAAAAAGGTGAAGTTGAGAGCTTGACAGCTGGAAACCTGGGCGGTGGGCTGCCACCAGTGGCACCTGTCACTGAGGAACCTAGTAGTCGCAAAGTGTCGTGCATCTCAGAGGCCTCATCTCTTTAGCGGCGAAAAATGCCACTTTTGTACATCCCCACAAGAACTTCACGACAGTCCTTGTCTAACAGTTAGCCTTCTAGTCTTTGCTGCCACAGCGTGGTATTAGTGATACTTGCCAAGTGACTATGAGTATCAAAATGGTAGCATTGAGTCTTCTGAGCTTTCCTATTGGCTCACGACCCCTGCGTGGCCTTTTTCACTGCTAAAGGGATATCTATCCCTCTAACTGCCTTTAGCGCTTCTCCACAACGTTTGAAACGAGAAAACCTTTCATATTTATGCGTGGAACATCTCTATCCTTGTGGTGAAGCCAATATTGAGCGGGTACGTCTTCTATAACAGCTTCGATTTCCAGAGTTTGGTACCAGATAAAAGCTTGTGGTCGTGTGACCTTGGCTCCTTGGACAGCATCGGCATGCTGATTCCGTTTGAAGTCGACCCAGAAGCCCCTCACCCCTCTTCTCGGCAAGAAAGCGAGGGCGGGATGAATAAGAATGCCGAGGACACCCTCCTGAGTGAAGGCCATGGACGATGAGCCTTGACAGGGCCTCTCAAAGATATACGTTTCTTCTAGAAACAGGTTTCCATGCTGTGTCATCATGTTGTGCTACTCAAGCACACCCGTAAGTTAAGTGGCCCTTGAGATCCCATGCTACCTACGTGTTTGCTCATAATGAAGCTTGTAGAATCAACCAAGTTTTGTGCGTGACGAAGGTGGGCGTGTGTACATCCGAAGAACAGACGGTAAAATCAAAGTCATCCGGCACTTCGGATAGACTTTGGACTTCTGATACATGTCCGGGTTTGTCTGCCGCGAGTACCGATACTTTTCCTACTGTAAGGACTGCTCTGCTGTTATACAGTACGGCTGGATCGTCGGTCCAATCGCGAATGGGTCATCAGATTGGACGGTTTTTACTCCGAACATCGCTCGTCAAACTGGCCAATGGAATGACAGAGATCAACTTTTCCATGCCACGTTTGAAACGACAGATGGGAACCCACTCTGCTCCTTTCTGTCGGTAACGGAAGGGTTCCGTCAACGATCACTGGAGGCTTGGCATCAAGAGTTTGGGTCCTCCAGAAGCCCACCACGCGATGATGGGTTGAGGTGGAACTGCCCAAAGGGAGGCCCGGCTCGATGCACACCACCTCTGGGCCTGCCGTGCGTCATTTGTGTAACCGGGGGACGCAAGCCGGGTTCCGTCTACAGGTAAGGCTCAACAAACTTCTACGACCTGGTTTCACAGCCGGCTCCCGCCCAGGCGGATCAAACTTTGCTACCATACCCAGCCTCCAGAAAAGAATACGACTTTGCTGGCTGGCTGGCACGGCTGGGTACCGTACAAGGGGGGATTGACAAAGTGCTCAGGGCGGAGTCGGACTTGGTGTGAGTGCGGCAGCCTTGTGGCAGAGGTAGACCGGTAAGCTGCAACTGAGACCCCCGACGCACCTTTCAAGGAGATGGCACGTTTGCAACAAGCAATAAAGTGCCTCCCTTGCCTTGCCGGTGTGGACTGCTGAAAGAACAGCAACTCACCGGTAAGAGCCACGCACCACTATGAGCTCATGCATGTTGACCATGGACTCGGTACATTCACGAATTGCCTTGCTGGGTGGGCCTGTCAATGTCAGTGTTGAGATCGGGATGGGCTTTCACACTAAACTAATATGGCGTGAACGGAGCGCTATGAGTGGTCACCTCGCGTTCTTCCCCCTTGCTCACATGTTGGCACTTAACAGAGGAGCGATGGCTAACGACAACCCAGATTGGTTTTCATTACCATGGGAGCCTGGGCAGGACAACGAAGTCATCCGCTTGAGGGAGCTTGGTCATAATCGCCACGTTATACGCAGTAATGGTTCCGGATTACCGAAAGATCAGCCTCCCTTGTGTCCTGCCAATCTTTGCGGTCCCAACCCACGGTTTCGCATACACGACATGTGGTTAATGTTCCCACTGAGTCGCCGATATCCACTACGTTCCGCTCCGGATTGAAACGACGATAGTTCGAGTGCGGTGATGTACGGAAACGAAGTCTCTAGGAGATGACCGCGACAAGCGCTTACATATATGTGCCCCATATTATGTATGGAAGCTTTCCAGCTTAGTTCCAGGCCTGGAGCTCCACCAGGACGGTAAGCCAAGCTTTAACCACCGCCTGGTCAGACATCGCATTTTCCAGCACAGTGCACAGTATTAACTCACGGCCCAAGTACAACTCTACACCGGCTACGGCGTGCTAAATGTGCTGTGGTTCCAGTGCAACGGGTCGCATCTGCTCGTCCGGGATCCCGGACGGATGCCGCGGTAGCGTGCTGTACAAACAACCTAAAGTACTTTGGTCTTCAGCAATTAGACGAGTTTCGCGGAGACGATTGGGTTTTCGCTTCGTGGCATCGGCCCATCTGATCTACAACACATATGCGTTCGGACACACAAGCTACGGGGCAGAATTGCGCTAACCTAGCCATTAGACCCTCCGTCTCGTCAGGCATTGACGCAGCGTACAATTGTATGAAGCATAGACGGAACTCCCTCCGACGCCGCATGGCGCAGAATGGAGATACGGTTAGCTCTTCGCGCAAAGGCAAGATGATCTGGCTCCGAGGCTATCGGCGCTTGCTACGGCATCGGCTAACATAGCTACGTTGTGCAAGGAGACGGGCTAGGCAAGGTAGCCGTTAGCGAAACCTGCACAGTTGTCACCTAACCAGTGCGCAGGGAATATTACCTTCCACTTAGATCTCGGCCAAGATCAATAGAGCAGCAGGAGATCCAGGTCAAAGCGCGACTATACACCTGCTCACGTCCAAACTACTGCACGGCGGGAGTRCCCAACGTTGCCAACGGTCTTAAGAGTCCGAACTTAAATTCCTTCATTACTAGCCTAGTGGCATATGTTTGCGTTGCTACTTCGCGTAAAGGACGGAACAGGCAAGCCGGAGGGAGAGAGATGAGGACAACGATTCAGTCCGTATCACATCTTGGCTGGATCATGGCTCTAGCCGTCTAAGGCGATCTGGGAAGAGCTCACTGATCCGAACGTGATGAAAGAAAAAGGCGTAGCCAGGGCAGGACTAGGTCGGCCCCTTGCTGGCAGGTCCCTATGTAAGTCATGGTTTTCCAGGGTCTTGGATGGTGTCATTGCGCCAATGAAGTGTTGATGATACAAGACGCCAAATTTCCTGCAAAGTTCAAGCTGCAAAGCGCATCTTTTTTTCTGTTTCAGTACCTGGCAAGCGCTGGAAGAGTGGATAACAACAAGCTTCCGATCATTGGGATTCCTGGTGATGCATTTTGCTGCATCCGCTCTTCTCCTCCCCGTTTTTCTGGGCTTGGATCTGCGAGCGGGTTGTCACACCTTGGCCTTACCTCAACATAGACTTTTAGGGAGAAGCGAGCCAATTCATTATCTTCCTTTTGTCCTGTTGCGTCAAAGTTAGCTCTACCTGTGTGCATTGCACACCAGTCAGGTCTTTTTCATTCCTGCGTAGCTTTGTCCTATACTCATGCTTTAATAACTGGGCGTATATTACAGTCCTTCGGCTGGAGGCCGGCGTGATGGATATCGAGCATCTCACATTACAGACGGCACAGTGGGTAAGGAGCATACCAGTTACTGTGTACTATTCCATGCATGCAACGCTTCAGTTTCCCTTCTCGCGTGTCACTGATGGGGCTCCCTGACAGCTGATCCCCAGCCTGTTCCTTCCAGGTCCTCCACGCCGGATGCAGTCCCGCGTGAACCTTCCGTCTCCCGACTTGTCCGAGGCGTCTTTTCTTTTCAGTTTTTGATATTTTTTTTTCTCTCTTTCCATTCACCGCCTCCCACCCGACCAACGTCGCGAGCCTTTCCTCGGTTCGCAACAAGATTCCGATGCATGTTTAGGGTCGGTCTCGGCGCAAACTTGTCCACTTCGTCACTCAAGCAATTACCCACGCGAGCCGCGGACTGTGGTCTACCATTGAGCTACCAACACGCTACCCGGACGGGCTTGACTGCTGCTGGGGATCCAGGAGAGCAAGGCCTTGCTTCCTCCACACAAGACCGCCACGCCAATCTCACAGCCTGTCATTTAATCGTCATGCAGTCAGGAAGATTTTCGCTGCTTTGACGAGATTTTGCGGGAAGCGTGGTGCTAAAATGTCGCTGTGATCGGACGTACCATGCCTCGATGGGAATGGTCAATTGGCGCCTCACTTTTGAATCGAGACATTCCCCTCGTTGCCAATGATTGCCTGTCATCTCCTTGCCCGTTACCGGTCCGGTCGACTAGCCCACAAAAGCCATGCACCCAAATGCCGGATCTGTGCCCTGTAGCCAGTACGACAGCTACAGCTTACATACTCATCCTAACCATACACAGTATTGAGGTGCGAAGGCACGCATCAATTGCCTTGTGTCTCAGTTCCTGGAGGTTGCCCATCAACGTAGCTGGGTGATCTTTCACTCCAAATTGTGAGCGCAGGTCTCAGTCAAGGCCCCTTCATCCCCATGGTCCCGAGGCTATGGTTCGACTGCAAGCACGAAACAGTGTTTCTCCCATTGAGACGAACGCTGTACGTGCGTGTATGCGCACAATGCGCCCATGCGTAGAAGTAGGTTACATATCCCTGGCTCCATATAAACAACATTAAATATGCATCTCACCTCGCTCGGACTTTCTATTATCATTGCTGCCTGTCTACTCTGTTCCGGTTTATGCTCAAAGGTTACTGGCCAAGGCAGCTCTTGCGGGCATGCCTATTTGTGTATCCCGACCGGTTCGAACCCGTTCGACCTGATCGGCTTGCCTGTTCGACCCATTGTCCGAAGGTGATGCAGCCACAGCTGAGGTGGTGGTGGTGGTCAGTCGAGGTAAGAGGTTCGTGGGATAAGGCGGTCTACCGGCCCGCTGTCGTGCAAGGTGTTTCCCAACCCAACCGTACTCTCCTGTCAGCAAGCAATAAAGCGTGTCCATCACCATGCAGCCCAGCCCGCGCGTTGGAGGTGAATAGGTTGGAGGGGAGGAGCGACAAAAGGGCCCGGCCGGTCTGGCTATCATGCCGCCCCGAGTCTTCTGGGCATGAGTTGAAACCGGGAAAGCTGGATTGGTCTCGACTCGCGGACGCAGGTAACCGCTGCTCGATGCCTTCTGAGTCGCAAGGCAAAGGCCCGAAAAGAGACAAAAGGGACAATTAGACGGCTTTGGACCATAGGGGCAGGCCGGTTATTCAGATCCGTGGTCGGAGCCTACAGGCATAGGTCCTACAACTCACACGACGTGATTTTCATTTCTTTTTTTTTTTTTGTACGGAACCGCGATACGCGATACGCGATATTGAGGTTAAGCCAAGCCCAAGGATGGCCACGACCGACCATAACAGCAGCCTCAGGAGTCAGGAGCTCAACATTCACCTTAACGTAGTGTTACAAAAGCAATGGTAGACCCAGACGTGGAACACACTTGCGAAGCGGCCATTTTAACTTTATGGCGGGTTCCATCCATCAAATTCCGCGGCTGAGGGTGGAAAAGGGTAAAGCGATCTGAGGGTGGCGAAAGAAGAAAAGAAGAAAAAAAAAGAAAGAAAAAAAGAGAACAACAAGAAGGAAGTGGTCGAAACATAAAAACTAGACAATTAGCGTCTACCCGTCATCAGTGTACCAAAGCTACAGTACACCTCCATCGTCACCTCAGCAGTGTAGCGCTACCTCGAGGGTACCGCCTCAGATCCCTGCCACGGGCATATAACACAGGTAGCGGGATGGTGACCTCTGCCGTAGCGTGCGTTGTTGTATTGACTATTGAGAGACAGAATCTTACATTGCTGTAGCTGTACGGCGCTGATGTACTGGTTCATCGCCAACAAACACTGTGCGCGGGTCCAGCGCCGGCCATGGATAGCCCTGCATCACCGCACCTCGCACGCTGGGGCCTTGTTCCTTGCCTTGGTACCTGACCTGCTAGTCCGGGGTTTAGAAAAAAAAAAGGTAGGATCATCTTGGGCCTTTACTCCTCGCCATGTACAGCAGCAAAGTTTCTTGCTTGTCACCGCTGTTTCAACGTTTCCTACGCCTGGTTACGGACACGTCCTCCTCGCTCGCTCCTCCTCCTGGGGCCCTGTTCCCAATCCCAACAACCATCATTCATGTACGCAATATGCTTGCCAGCGGCGGTCCTCTCAAGGGGTCCACACAACCTCGTCCTCAACGGATGATCTGGTGACCATGTTCTTCTCAGCCCGTCCTGCGCCTTTGGCCGCCTTCTTTTTGGCGATAGCCGCCTGAGATGCTGGCTGGCTCGGTCGGGTCCCCTGCCTGTCATGTAGTCGTCTATGACTCCCTATTTATGTATATAGCACGTAGTCCCTTGGTCACTCCTCCTCCTCCTCTTCTTCAGACGTATATCCGTCTCACTCCCCCTCCCAGGTTACTCAGTCCATCTCTCTGTCTCTCACGCCCCCTTTCTCTGGTCACCTCCGTATACCGATTCTGTATACTCCATATATACACCCTGTCTCACCCCTGCTTCGGCACTCGTCCGTCAGCCTTGGTCCTTGCTGGACTGGTATCTCAACACGTCTTGACGTTTGTCGGTCACTGCCGGCACTGGCCGGCCACTTTGGAGTCTCCTCCAACAGATCAGTAGTCAGCTTCTCTCTTCGGCAACATCGTTTATGGTCCCAGGCACAAACTCAGGCAACATGGTAGTTGGACCTGCTCGTACAGTGGCCGCTGCTAGGCATGGAGTGAAGAAAGCTTCAGCCAAGCGGTCACCACCGCCGTACCCGAAGCGGCAGTTGCTTATTCTCGGTATGTCTTTAACTTCTTCTGGTCTTTGTGTGACCACCGGCAAGGAAGAGAGAGTATGGGACAACAGAACTAAGACTGCAATAATAGCACTTTGCCGGATATGCGAGCCCATCGCCTTCATGTCGATTTTCCCCTACGTCTACCACATGGTCAAGGACTTCAACATCACCAATGACGAAAGCAAAATCTCCATGTATGCCGGTTGGGTGACGTCTTCTTTCACCCTGGCCGAGTTTCTGGCGGGCTTCCTGTGGGGACGACTCAGCGACAAGATCGGCCGGAAGCCGGTCCTTCTGACGGGAATGGGCGGCACGGGTCTCAGCGTCATCCTGTTCGGTTTTGCGCCTAGCCTTCCAGTTGCCTTGCTTGCCCGTGCTTTGGGTGGAATTTTGAACGGGTGAGTTTTCAGTCATGAGAAAACCCCGATAACTACCTATTCGGGGGAAGATCAAGTTGAGCTGAGCTGACATTTTGGGGGCAGTAACATGGGCGTCTTGCAAACCACTGTTGGAGAGTTGGTGACTGTGAAGGAACATCAGCCACGGGCATACACTGTGATGCCCATTGTGTGGTGCATTGGGTACGATTTAACACCGCATAAGCCCAGGTCAAAAGGCGAAGCGTGCTGACACTTTCACAGATCGATTGTTGGCCCTATGATCGGCGGTACGCTTGCGAAGCCAGTAGACTGGATCCCGACCGTCTTCCAACCCGGCAGCATCTGGGACCGCTTCCCATATCTGCTGCCTAACCTCTTCAGCGCTATGTGTGTGTTTTTTGGACTTACCGTCGGCTTTCTATTCCTCGAGGAAACACATGCCGAAAAGAAGTATCGACGTGACCGCGGTGTCGAGTTCGGCAAATACCTGACGTCTCGCCTTTTCGGAAAGAACAGCTGGTTCCGGCAACGAATTCGACGGGGAAAGAACGGGGAGGAGCAGCCTTTGCTTGGTGAAACGGACGAGTCGCTGCCTGGATACCGCACCGCAGATGGATCGCCAGAGCTTACTTCGGTAGAGGGCCCGATGATGCAGGAGCCGCTCGATCTTGAGTCGACAGGGGATATTGTGGAGGCCCAGTCAGAGAAGCCGGAAAGGACTTTCACCAAACCAATTATCTTCATCATTATCAACTACGGCCTTCTTGCTTTGTAGGTTCATATTCTACTGCAACACGCACTCCGACCTTTACTGACAAATTCTGCTTGATAGCCACACCATGACTTTGGATTCTCTCCTTCCGGTCTTTCTCAGCACCGAGCCCACGGGTAGCCAGGACAGCTGGTCGCTACCATTCAAGTTCGCAGACGGCTTTGGCTACGATACCCGAACCGTCGGCATCATTCTGTCGATCCAGGGTCTCTACTCAATGATCTCGACCTCGTTCTTCTTCCCCCGGATTACCGGTCGTCTCGGAGCTCTTCGCCTATTCCAGATCATTTCGATGTCGTACCCGCTGCTCTACTTCGCCACCCCGTACTTCGTTCTGCTACCCAACAGCCTCCGCATGGCCGGCGTCTACATCCTGATCATCTGGAAGTGCACCCTCGCCACCATGGCCTACCCCAGCAACGCGATCCTCCTGACCAACTCGGCACCTTCGACCTTGACGCTCGGAACGATCAACGGCGTGGCGGCCTCGATAGCCAGTCTGTGCCGGGCCATGGGACCGATTGTTTCGGGATACCTTTACACCGTCGGACTGCGGGTGGGATACTGCGGCATGGTGTGGTGGTTCACGGCCTTTGTGACGATCGGCGCGTCGTTTCTCAGCTTCGGCATTACTGAGCCCAGGGGGAGGTTGGATGAGAAGGAGGAGATTGAGGAGCCTGTTGCTGGAGAAGCGATCGAGCCGGCGGCGACGACTGAGCTTACAAATCCTCAACACACCGCCACCCGAGACATCACCACGGCCATCAACTTGGCCCCAACAACAACCCAAAGAGACTGATACCCGTACGCCGCGAGACTGGCGTACACAAATTTTTGCTTGTTTTTTTTTTTTTTTTTATATCTCTTCGGTTGAGCCATGTGTTATTTTATGAGGGCCGGCGTTTGGTTGGGTATATAGCTGGAAAGTGACTGGACACTCATGATTTCTTGTATAGAGTCTGGAGCGTGCCGGTCCGCTCATGGTCCTTTTGTTTTCTGGTTTCGGGTCAAGGTCAAGGTGTTGGGCATTGTACAAATCTAACGGTCGTTCGCTTTATTTCGCATACTCAGTTTTCGGGTATACCATTCGGTGTTTTTGTACGGAATGGGGACAGCCATGGGCAAGAAAGGAAATTGGAGTCGGTCGCTTTTTCTGGGAATCTGGTTGTACAGCATATGGGTGATTTTTCCTCCTGGGTTCCATTGTATTTCTCAACATGTAAGCAACGATTGTATACTATACCATATTCATGTCTTGTAATCTCGAAAGGGTGCTTGCTGGATGAGCTTATCTGATCTGGTCTTGAATCGAATTGCACCTTATTGGTAAATGCCAACACGGTTCTGTTTATAAGATGCTAATATGTACATGAAGATATATTCTCTATAGGATAATAGGATATACTGGCCCAATAGTGTGCCAGGTCTAACAGGAACAGACCAAGCGGGTTTCTGATTGGATCACGAGACAAGAGGGAGTGGGGGTTTGTGGTTGGTGATTCGCTGAACGCTAGGGTCCTTATCAGGAGGCTGTAATCGTGACTGAAGCTAGCCTCAAGTAGTGACATGCGTATTATAAACTAGAGGTATCCTCTTAGACCTCTCTGGGCGCAAAGTGGCTGGGCTGCTGGGGTGGATGAGCAAATATCTGAGTTTCCCAAATTGAAATCTCACACCGCGCGTCTTTTTGGGCAGATATTCTTTATGTTCCGAAGACGTTCGATCATGAAGATTGAAGTCCTCTCCGTGGTTGGTCTGTGTTGCGGAAGGAGTGTCCAGTGCAATATGAGGATGGGGTCACCACGGGCTATATAACCCACTTGAAAGACAAGGGAATGTCTTCGTCTGCTGTCCGACATTCTGTGCTTCTTGACACGTCTTGACTGCTCCAATGAACCGGTAATGGGTACTAAGCATGAAAGTTCTCGGTGTTCGGACACAGCTGGAGTTCATCCGTTGTGATGGTTTGGTACCTGTCCTGGCTACATACCTACTGTAGGTTGCTAGACACATAGAGCAAGTAAGGGTACTATCTCAGGTACCTCTAGTGCCGCCCCGCGATTCCACTTGGCTGGGGTTGCAGAGCCTACAATGCGCGCCGGAGAGGGACCTATCAACCTCTCCACTTACTTATCGACCTCCGCTATCCACCTACCCTCAGCTACAACTGCGCCGTTGCCGCTTTCCGCGTGCCGCCCGCCTTTGGTTCCTCTTGCATCGCATCGTAGCAAAAAGTCGGCCGAGTTCCAAACATGATACTACCGTCCGTCAATGGAGTGTGACCCGCGACGAAACCCGGACGTATTCGACCCTGCCCGCGCCAACAAGGATTGCAACTTTTTTTCACGGCTCACTCGACCGCGCAAACCAACAACAGCCCTTTGTCCGAAGATTGAGGTGACGGTTGGGACATCACGAGGGTCGCTTCTTGGGTCCTCCGTCTTGGTTACCACTACGCTACCGTTCGATCTACCTACCCCATTCAGGCCAATCATTGTCGGTCAAGCTTTCGGATCCGGATACGCATTCCCCAACAAACCAACAAACGCAACAGCCCAGCAGCAGCTGGAGAGGTAGCAGACGCGAACCTTGATCCACGCGCCCACGCCTCGCACGCCAAACCGGACCGCACTGCGAGCCCGGTCACACAGGGACGGCGGGACTGATTGGAGGTGCTCTACTTAGCAGCCTGGCATGATGCCGGCGCACACTCCTCCGTCCCCGAACCACCACCCAAACAAGCGCCCGCGCCAATCGTCCCCGGAACGAGACTCTCCGGCTTCGGTTCCGTCCGGGGAAGCCCCGTCCCCCGCTAACGACCTTCTGCATGACGGGTCTGGCGCCGCTCATGGAGGCCAGGGAGGCGGGTCGACGGGGGGCAAGGCCGGACAAAGCAGCAGCTTCCGCAACGTGAGCGCTTGTAATCGATGTAGGCTTCGCAAGAACCGCTGTGACCAGAAGCTACCGAGTTGTGCTAGTTGCGAAAAGGCCAATGTTGCCTGCGTTGGCTATGATCCCATCACCAAGAGGGAGATCCCGAGGAGGTCAGAATTTCCCCGGCCGGGACCCCATTTCCCGCCATAACCCAAACTCCACCCACTGCTTCGCTTCCTGTCTGTAAATAGCAGAAAGTACTGACCCCGTGCTGTTCCAGTTACATCTTTTACCTCGAGAAACGAGTAGAGCAACTGGAAAATCTGCTCAAGGACAACAACATCACTTACCCGCCGGCCGAAAATTTGGACTACTGTTCCAAGAAGGGAGATAAGCCGCGCCATGCCCACTCGACCCATGTGGACACGAGCGGGCATCCCTCACAACTAGAAACACCAGATAGCACCAACAATCAAAGGCCGCAGAATGAGGGAGATGATGTGGTCAGACTACAGAAACTGATGTCCAAGTCTGACCTTGTTGGCGTATCCGCAACGGCAAACCCTCGCTATTTGGGATCTACCTCGGGAATATCGTTTGCACGCGTTGTGTTCGCTGCGGTACAGTCGTCGGTATCCGATCAGAAGTCCACCTCGGACAAGGCTGGCATCCGACCCTACAAGCCTGCGCCCAATAATGGCCCCGCCACCGCTGGAACGTCTATGAGAGACTCCTTCTTTGGCTTGCATACAAAACCGACGATTCACCCGGCAACATTCCCCAGCAGGGCTTTGGGCGAAAAGCTGGTGTCGCTCTACTTTGAGCATGCGAACCCCMAAATTCCTGTGCTCCACAAGGGCGAGTTCATGGAGATGTTCGAGCAAGCTTACGCCGAAGAAAACCGCGTACGGGGGCCACGAGAACTCTACATGTTGAACATGGTCTTCGCGACAGGCGGCGGTATCATTGTGGGAGAATCGACCAAGGCCAGTGGGTCGGCAGAAGCGCCAGGTAAAACTAATGACAACACAAGACAGTGCCAGCCAGAAGAATATCATGCTAGTGCCATTGTTCATCTTGAGGCTTGTCTTGGCAACAGTGCTGGTGGATTGGAAGAGTTACAGGCCGTCTTGCTTCTCGCCAACTTTGCCTTGTTGAGGCCGGTTCCTCCCGGGTTGTGGTACATCGTCGGTGTCGCCGTCAGGTTGGCGGTCGATCTCGGCCTACACTACGAAGACGGTAAGGACATTGAATCCGGTCTAGGGATGGGAGACCAGAGCGAAGCATTCTCGCGGGAAAGGGGACGACGGGAGTACATGCGTGATCTACGACGGCGTCTGTGGTGGTGCACCTATTCACTCGATCGCCTGGTCAGTGTTTGCGTCGGCAGGCCATTTGGCATATCAGATCAAGTCATTACCACAGAGTTCCCCTCTCTCCTAGATGATCGGTTCATTACGCCAAGCGGCTTGCTTGAACCACCTCCCGACGTAATAGGACCGACTTACAAACTCATCGCACATCACTATTTCCGTCTTAGGCTGCTCCAGTCAGAAATTCTTCAAGTCTTACAGTTCCAGCAATCCCAGCTTGCGCGGGCCTCTGGACTGAACCAGAAGAACCCTTATATGCATACTTCTCTTCCATCGCCGTTCTTGTCACAGTTCGAGACCTTCCGAGCATGGCGCATTGATATCGACAGGAGACTATGGGAGTGGAAAAATTCTGCACCAACAAGGCAGCAGACTGGCGTACAATTCTCGCCTGAATTCTTTGACCTCAACTACTGGCAGGCTGTCATCATGCTCTATCGCCAGAGCCTAAGTGTGCCAGCCTTATTCGAAGGTGAATATCACACTTCGAAGGAGGTCAACAGTCCCACAATGTTCAACATGGAGCTTCGGGAGGATGAGGACCGCGTCTACCTCAAAGTCGCTGAGGCAGGCCAGCGTATTCTGCGCCTCTACCGCCAATTACACCGTGTGGGCTTGGTCAACTACACCTACTTGGCCACACACCATCTGTTTATGGCCGGAATATCTTATCTTTATGCGATCTGGCATTCRCCTATCGTGAGGAGCAGACTTGTAAGGAAACACAGTTCTGGTTCGATGAATCTTTTTGGTGCTTTTCAGATGCTGACATCAGACACCTTCATAGACCGTAGACGAAGTCGACTTCACGATTCTGGCTGCCAAATCCGTTTTCACAGACCTGATGGATAAATGTCCACCGGCAGAAGCTTGTCGAGATGCTTTTGACCGTACCGCCAAGGCAACCATCAAGATGGCAAACTCAACTGGAGGTTTCGGTCAAGGCCAGGATTTATCCGGCGGATATGGGACCAATACTCACACGCGACGTCCCGGAGGAAGCATTGATCAGCGTCTCGACTGGAGCTCACAGGGCGATTCTGCCGCTTCTAGCTTGCAACACTATAGAATGCAGCAACAACAACATCAGCAGCAGCAGCAACATCGCCCTCATCAACAACACCACCACCGTCCACCAATGCTTCGAAATCCTTCGTCACAGTACAGTGATCTCGCCTCCGACGCCTACTCCGTCTCATCAGCATCCCAACTTTCCGCCTTTCAACAAGCAGCACAGTTCCGCATGTCCGGTGCCGCCGCCGCCGCCGCAGCAGCCATCAAGAGCGAACAGGAAGGCGGTTTCTCTCTCATGCGAAACCTCCCGCCACCACCACGTAGCAACGCAAGCTCCATCGCGGAAGCCGCCTCTGGCGGGGGTGGACCGATGGCTCAAAGCCCAGCAGGCGAAACCTCCATCGATCCATCCCTGATGCCCTCGCCGAGAGCCATCCAACAACACCAGCAACGGCAAGGACAAGGAGTTAATAACCCCTTGACACCACCTGCTCCGATGGGCGGATCGCCCATTACAGGGTCCACCCCGCAACAGCAACAACGAGGAGGGACGCCGAATAACTATCTACAGCAACAGCAACAGCAACAGCAACAGCAGCAGCAGCAGCAACAACAACAAGCATACGCAAACAGTCCCGGCGCATTAAGTTTCAGTGATCTACAAGGATTGGAGTTCCTCCAAGGCGTTGACGGCGGTGGCGCTGGTGGTATGGACGGCAGTGATGGAGGAGACCTGTCGAATCTGAACATGAGCCTGAACCCCGCTGAGGTGGTGGGACAGATGGATCTAGGCTTCGGTATCGGGTGGGAAGGAAACCATCATGACTTTAGCGATGGACAACAGTTGGATCTGTTTGAGGGATTCTTCTTTGGTGGGCAGCAGGGTGGTGGTGGCGGTGGAGGAGGAGGGGGTGGTGCTGGTGGGAATTGAGATTGAGGAATATGGTTGATGAGGTTGACGATATATACCACGAAGGAAGAAAAGGGAATGGATGGGGAAGGGGGATGGACAAGAGATGGAGAGGGAAATTGGAAGACTTATTATTGTACGAGACCTCCTGATTTTAGGAACATCTACGCACGCAGTCGCATAGCTATTTGCGTTCCTTCAGGTTAGGAGAAGAGTATGAATGAGTTGATGGCGGACATTAAAAAAAAAATATCAAGAAGAGTCGAGAAGCTGATAACGGGCTGTGGAGCTTCGATTACCTACCACAGGGACGATTTAGTTCAGATGGAAGGAAATGCATCTTTCATCACGTTGATCGACGTGTGGGATCAGATGGAGTCATTCATGATGAATACGTACTTATACGTTTTTTTTTCAGCAAGGAGTTCACACATAGGTCAACGTGGCTATAAACGAACAGATAGCGGAGCGTGCTGGCAGGATGGGTATCGTACAACACGAAAATGTATATGTGCGATCTATATTGAAACCCGAAGAGATCAGTGAATATGTCATGATGAAAATTTTAAAAACAGTGAACAGAATATCTTCTAAAGTCGAGATGGCCCCAATTCTTTTCCCTATACAAATCAAAAACAGAAGTACGCCCCCAGCCCCCCAGCTCCAGCCAGTCCCGAGTGTTGTGTGTCCCAGTCCCAGTCCCATTTTTTGAACAAAAAGCCCCCCTCTCTCTCTCGTGACCACGGAACTGACAAAGAATGTACTACCCCTCTTTTGTGTGTTGTCCGCTGTCTATCTAGAGGTAACATTTCCATAGACAACAAACCACCCCAATGTGTGGAAACAAAAAGAAACTCCGGCCTTGCTTTCCCGTGATAATTATGCTATAGTACAGATGGTATCAATGTCGAACAGTACGGAAAGGAAATACATGGGGGACCCGATACCACGGTTCGAAAAGGTGTCTGTCTCGTCTCATGAGACAGAACCCCGCAAGCATCTTCTTTCATCGGGAAAAAAACCAACAACCCATTCGTCGCCAAATGCAAGTTTGACCCAGCTCTTAGTTTAGAAGCTGGCCTGCTGGCGGCGGGTAGGACGACGATCCAAGTCCTGAGCCCTGTGAAGGACGTTGTCGAAGGGATCATCCGACTGGCGACGGGGGCCGCGCGAGTTGAGATCACGGCGGTGGCCAGGTCCGCTACCCATGGGGCGCATAGAATGCTCTCTGGTCTCAACTCTCAGACCCTGGACACGGCCCATGTGCTTCATGATGCTCTGGCGGACAGCAGGAGGCTCCGGCAAGCCCCAACCGAACTTGGCGAGGTCGTTGAGAGCATAGACCAGAGCCTGGCGATCGACGCCCTGAAGAGCGCCACCGAGGTAGGACGAGTAGCAGTCCCTGAAGAGATCCTCAGGGAGTCTGGATGCCGCGTCAAGGATGTGCTGGAAGTTGGCGTGCTTGTCAGCACCGGAATCAGCGGCGTTGACGGAAGCGCACTCGAGCTCGTCGTTACGCTTGATGGGGAGACCGGGAAGTCTGCTTCTCGCCACGTGGAGCTCGATGTCGGGAACGATAAGCCAGCCCTGGCCAGGCTTGTTGGCTCTGCCGGTACGTCCGAGACGGTGAATGTACTGCTCCCTGTTGGGGGGAGTGTGGGTCTGGATGACGTGGGAAACGTTGGGAAAATCCATGCCTCTGGCGGTAACGTCGGAGGAGAAGAGGATACCGGTACGAGCGTTCTTGAACTCCTCGGCGGCACGAGTTCTGGCGTTCTGGGTGAGCTTGGAGTGAATGTCCCAAGTCTTGGGAATGTGCCTGAACTTCCACTGAAGACGCTTGAAGATCGCATTGGCCATGATAACCTCAGCGGTAGTAGGCAAGAAGACGATGGCCTTGAAAGGAAGAGCCTCGGGGTTAGTCTTGGACTCGTTGAGGGCCTTCTCCATGAGCTCCAGCATGGCCGGATAGATGTTCTCGAAACCCTTGCAGGGAACGATGTACTGAGGGATACGGTCGTGGGTCAGGACCTCATCGGCCTTGACGGTCTGCACGAACTCGAAGTTGTTCTTGTCGATGTAGCTTCTGGCGAGACCAACAACATCCTTGGGAATGGTGGCAGAGTAAAGCAGAGTCTGGCGGGGAAGAACCTTGCGATCGGGAAGGTAGTTGATGATCTGGCGAAGCTCCTCGTCGAAACCAACTTCGAGCATTCTGTCGGCCTCGTCGAGAACAAGGGTCTGGAGTCTGGGGGCGTCGATGCCGCTGTGGCTGTCGGAAAGCAAATCGTTCAGGCGACCGGGGGTGCCAACAAGGATATGGCAGCCCTGCTGGCGGGTCTTGTACAGCATAGCGTTCTTCTGGGTACCACCAACGGCAGTCTGGACGATAACACCGGTTCCCTTGACCAACTTACGGGCCTCCTCTCCGATCTGCTCCGCAAGCTCGCGGGTTGGCGAGATGATGATGGCGCGAATGTCATCAGAACGAGCTCTCTTGCCACCAAACCTGTGGGCGAGATCGGGATCTTGGGCGATGATCTTCTGGATCACAGGGACGAGGAAACCAAGCGTCTTGCCAGTTCCGGTCTTGGCTTGAGCAACACTGGAAGCTTCACGTTAGCAACTGTTGGAAGCGCGGAAATGGAGGTGAAGGAACTAGGCGTACATGTCCTTGCCCTTGAGAGCGGGGCTGATGGTCATAGACTGGACTTCGGTCATGTTCTCGTATCCCATGCCATGAGTAATGGCGCGGACAACGTTCTCATGAACACCCAGAGAGGCGAGGTCGGCGAAGCGGGTAACGAGGCCATTGGAGGCAGCAGTGTTGCTTTGGGCAGTGGCCTCGGCCGAGTAGAAGCGGGGAAGGGAGGCCGAGGGAAGGGACTGAACAGCGGCGGCGCGGGTGACCTGGCTCAAGAGGGCGGCCGAGGGCTTGGAGGAGATCTGGAGATGACGGGCAGCGAGGGCGGCACGGCAGAGGCCGGCCTGGCGCAATACGCTGGTCCTCATTTTGGCGACGGGTACAGCGACGCGACGGGACTGATAAGATGGCGGCACACACTCGGATCCGTCAACGACTTAGTTTGATGGATTGATCGTAGGTTGGGACGATAAGAGGCGGACAATCAAACCAGGGAAATCGGTCAAACTGTCGTCGGCGTCGAGTGTGATGGGATGATGGGCGGAAAAGGTGGGAAAAGACGAGAGATGGGAAGAGAAAGCGTCTGGCTATGGGCTCAGTTACCTGCAACAGCAAAAAATTTCGAAGTCGAAGCTTGAAGTTAAGATCCCTGTCGTATGAGCCGCCTTTATCTTATCAAGCCGTTACTCCGCACTCGACCCCATCTTTGACGCTCAGTATCTTGGAGTACTTCTGCACCATTTACTAGAGAAGAGCTACCTCTAGGTACATAGTCAGGAACGCTGGAAACTGATCCTCTCCGCAAAACCATGGGGCCGAACAGGACCCATTTGCCCACTTCGACCTTTCCTGATCCTTGTCTCATTCCTCTACGAAGGAGGCGATACACTAGTGTAAGTATATTTCTTTCTATACGTTGTAGAGGCACGCAAAGGTTTCCAGGGTGATCATCTCAACTTTATGTTATCGACTGTCATTCCGGTCGGCCCCGACTCCAGCTGTTTCAGTCATTGGCGGGCCAGGGAATGGTTCGGGGGACCTCAGCGAACTTCTTAACTGGCTCTGTGGCATCTGTCCGCAAATTCTGTTAGGAATCGGTTTCCGTCATGGCCCCACATGAGATCCGCTCATCCCGCAACGTCGGGTCAACCGTCACACTCTTCCGTCTCATGGTGACCTCTCCACGCGGGCACATTCAACACCGAGAAAGTTGGGAATTGGACATTGGTAAATATGCTGGCTTGAGGCACGGTTCTATTCCAACCAGGTCTCCAATCAATACCTCAAATTTCATGCCGCTATTCCAATAATTCTTGCCGCTGCTTCAGTACTCCTGCTCGCCTACCACAAGTATTGTTCCCACTAGGATGCCTTCAACTTGACCTCCTCACGCTCTTCCTCCTCCTCATTCTTGCTTCCACCTCTCTCAGCAACCTTCATCGCCACAAAATCCGCCACAGCTCCCGAAACCCCCTCATAAACCCATTTGCCAATTCCCTGCGCCGCCTCCATCACGGGTTCCTGATTCACAACGAAGATGACAGCACCAGCGACCGACAACGCGCCTCTCCCCAGACTGCCCGCCACCTCTTGTCCATGATCCTGACTAATCCGCTTCATCCTAACATAGAAACGCAAAATCTTTGGCCAAACGAACCCGACCCATCGATCAACCAGGCAGAAAATCCAGAGAAGGAACTTGTGGAGCAAGTTTTCCTTGTGGACGTCCTTGTCCTTGTGTCTTGTATCTGAAGGCTTGTTGTTGTCTTTGGTAGGACTACTTTCTTGAACGATCTTTCTCACTACCGCCGGCGGGATCGCATGCTGCAGTGTGACTATTTCGGCATCGCGTAGGTCTAAGGGTAATCCGTTGAGAAGATTCTGGAGACCAGTTATGTAGGTTGATCGCTCGAAGTTGGAACTGAAGGTGCTGTTGCCACTGCGCCGTGATTCTTCGGCCGCGTTCACGAGGAGACTTGTGCCTGGAGACAGTGATGGTCAAGACCGAAGAAGAGTAATGACTAGCTTGGGAGCAACCCAACTAACGAAACACGAGAGAGAATCGGCCGGGTCATGCTTACCTTGCGCACCATATCGCCAGTCGATTCCCAATGTCTTGGGCGTTGTAGTAAACGGAACGAGTCCACGTCCTGGGGTGCTCATTGGAGAGGCCAAGTCAGGCATGAAGTATTCTGTTCCGGCCTCTGACATCTTGTCGATGGCGATTTTATCGTCTTTTGATGGTGGTGTTGTCGAGATAGGTGTGGACGGAGCGGAGGCGGGTTTGGGCTGGATAGGGGCGATTTCCGTGTCACTGGATAGAGATATGTGGTGCTGAAACGATGATATTGAGAACACAGAGCGCAACAAGGAAGGTCGTTTACTTGGAGGCGTCAGCGGGACTGCTTTGGGACTGGATGCTGTTCCCTCATTTGGATTCATGGCGGCCGATTGATCCTGCATAGCCTTGATAACTTCCAGTTTGTTCGAGACGGACTTGGATGGACCAAAGCCAGCTTCTAAAATTTGAGTTTGGAAGGTGCAAGGTCCAGCGATCTGGCTGACCAAGAGCGGCTGCAACATGTCAACGCCGGATGCTGCCACTTTTGAGAGATGTAGGTAGGGTTTGACCTCCCACATATGAAAGCTTAAGACAAGCTGCAGTGTCAGATGCCTTGCTGCGATGGTCGACTCCATAAATACGAATGTCTTCATAGAAAGTGGTAATTACGCTGAAACACCAAATAACCCCTTTTGACCACAGAGGACGCTTCCGGTCTATCCGACCACGTTGAACCTCATGATGCCCAGTTCGTCTCTTACAATCTATACACGCCCCAAACTGTGACATGTGCGCAAAAACTCCCTCACATACCCCTCTCCCATCAGCCTTTCCGCTTTAAAGTCCTGCTGTCGATTCCATACGCTGTCCTATTCCATACGAACAACTTCTACCCCGAACTCCCCCTTACAGAGCCAAACCTCAAGCCGATGAGCCTTCAGTTGTTCCCGCCGGTTGCGCCAGAAGCAGCAGCAGCAGCAGCCTTCTCCGCCGCAATCTTAACCTCCATTTTCCTTCTTGCCTCAATAATCATCTGATCCCTCCTCTTCTGCAGCAATGACTGCCTCTCCTCGCGATTCGAGCTCCAACCTCCAGTCTTCGGGGCGCCTGTCGCCGCCGCCTCAGCATCATCCGTAGGAGCGCTGGCGAGTTTGTCCTTCAGGTTGTACCTCGTAATCAGATCCGGTTGGGCCTTCTTTTCCGCGTATTTATTGGCGGCGGCTGCGCTTTGCTGCGTGGCAGTTGTCTCTGGTGAGGTGGGTGGGGGAGGAGGTTGGAAGGTGATCGGAGGCTAGTTTGGTTATCATTCAGTTGTCAGCGAAAGCTTTCTTGGACTAAACGAGCAAAAAGCGCATCATCATATGAGGCATGAAGAAGAACACTTGGAATAGTAGTAAAGAGGTGGAACTTACAGTCTCCGTTCTCCCCGCCAGGATCCTTTCCGTTGTAGCCTGCAAGTTCCCCCCATGGCGTTGCAAATCCCACAGGATAGTCCGTCTGTTTACTTGCGGAAACATCTGCTGTATCGTTTCGACCGCCGCTTCCCGTTCTCGCTCCCTCCGTCTTTGCAACTCCTCCGGTGATGCGCCTCCTGTCCCGCCCGGCTGGCGATTTGCCGAAGAAGCATTTCCGCTAAAGAAGAAGTAGCGTACTGCCAGGCCGGTAACCAACAGTACGATTACCAGGGAAGGGAGGTTGATCTCTTCCTCCGCCATTGTCTCTTTCGGTTATTTCTGAGCCCCTTTCGAAATCGTTCGTTTGCGCAATGGGGAAGTTGGGCTGTCGCTGAGTAACCGGTTCCTTGGAGCGGACAACTAAGGCCGGGAAGTCGAGGAATGTGCTGAGCGATATATACAGATCGGTAGTCTGGTGTTCTTGTCCCGGCTAAGTTCTGTCTTGGATTGTTGCTTGAGAATCTCCGTCGCAAAGTGCTTCGCTCCCTAACGCCTGACGTATGATGCGCGTCGCAAGACGATGCCGATGACTAACGGGATTAAGGGAAGTGGGGCGTGCCAAGGGCAGTCGTTATCGACAAGATGTTGGTGGCAAGGAGAGGATGAAAGAGATGAATGCTTTGTGACGAGATATAGTTGATGAATACGATAGTCCAAAGATACAGACGATACACACAGGTGAGAGTGATGAGGTAGCCACTGGCAGTGGAAAGCAGTGACATCCATGGATTTGGGTACGTTGAACAACCGCAGTGGGGTCATGCCAAGCCACCAACGCAGCGTAACAATGAACGGAATGATTACACAACTTTCACGTGTGAACAGGAACTGGTAACAACCAGGGGGTTGCGTGTAATTACCAGAACGACCGACGTTCTGTAAGCTTGCCCATAAACGTAGACGTTTTAATCACAAATGATGGAGCTTGGCAGTAATCTGAATATCAAGCAAAAATTGTCCCGACCATGATTGTTATGCAGATAATGATCTGTCCGGTACGGCTGGTATTCCTATGGAACTGCGCTGACCGAAACCCATGGGATCTCTAACTCATCTCATCTGAGACAAGCCCCTTCGCTATAAACCTTTCAACAGCGCTATACCCTGGGTTGTATCCGGCAGGTTCAGATCATCTAATAACCTCCTAAGCCATGTGGTCCGCTCAAAGAGCTACCCGGTTTATCCCTGCTAGATATGTCCGCCCCTGCGAAGGATTCGAATTCTAGGCGTGTCGAGCTAACCCTTTCCCTATAGCCCAAAGCACGAATGCACCATGCATGCCGTGCCGATGAGTCTGAAAGCTTATGCTCCTATTGCTGGCATCGGGACGCCGAGGTTGGTCTCCAAGTCACAATAATACAGAGTAAACTCTCTCTGGACAGGTCGTTAGCACATTCCGCCTACAAGCGAAAGACCGAGCCACTGCACGCTACTTACCCGCTCCTTGTGCCAGTTCACGGTGTCCCATACGATATAGTAACCCCGTTCATGAGCCGGGCTCAGCTGAGCCGTGTTGCCCATCTCGTCCTTGGTGAGCCACACTTGAAGCTTCTTGTGCCATCTCCAGTTCCGCGTGGTTCTGTGTAGATTTGTCAGCTCCATAACAATGACCGAACGGAAGGTACTGAAGGTAATCTTACAGCTCAGCTGCAGCCAGTTGCTGCTTGATATCTCCCGGGCAGCTGTAGAAAATCCACATTAAGGTCTCCTCGTTAAAGCTCTGAATCTTGGCCTCGATAGGTTGTACGTTCTTGACCATGTAGCATTCAGGTATCTTGAACTTTGGCACAGCCGGCCTGGGAGGGACATCGTCCAGTACAGAGTAGATTTGGGTGGAATACAGCCTGAAGAAGGTCAGCTTGATACGTGGGCTCACGGAAAGTCCGGTTACACATACTCAGAAGAGTTCAACTCCAACCCTAAACTAGAAGGATCAATCCCGATAATGAGGGAGTTGTAGTCGGGGAAGTTATTCATCAAGGTGCGCAAACCCTTCAAGCCAAACTTGTCGATGGCCGGCATGCCCTCCAACGGATCTTGGACTTCATTGGCACGGCCCTTCTCCTCTTCCTTGCCCTTAGCAGACGGAGGATCGTTTCCGATTGCGCCGAGCGGGTTCCTGGTACCAACTGCTTGCGAAGCGGCATCGCCCACCGAAGAGCGTGAAGCCATACCGTCTTCCCGATACACTGGCGGCTTTTGGCGTCCTTCTTCCTCGTTGACCGGGCTCCTTTGGTCCTGCGGGCGTCCAATGGCAGTTGGTGAGCGCCCGTCTGTGGTGCGCGTGTTCCCTGTTAGTGCGTTCAACAAGCCGTTATTTGTCCGACTGGGGTGAATCGATGGAGTAGATCCGAATCCCAAGCCTGGCATGCCGCCTAGTTCGCCGTTTGCACTCCTGTTCAACGGAGGGAAGTCGTCCGTAACGCTAGAGGGTGTTTGGGATGTTTGCCCCGAGTTCCCTTGGTTTCCAAATCTGAAAGCTCCTTGGGCCGATTGTTGTCGAGACGAAAAAAAATCATCCTGTTGCCCTTGCTGCGAAAGCGGTGTAGAAGGACCGCGGTGAACTGCTCCTCCGAGGTTACGAGCCCCCGTGGACCACATTGAAGCCTGATTCGCCGTTGACAACTGCGACGTGTTGGACAAAGTGGGAAACTCTCTGGGCAATGTTAGCACAGAGGAATACACCAGCTGCAGGGATGGCCTAGGGAGAGCAAAGCGTGAAGTCATGGGGGAGGAAAGTCTGATCCGCGGTATTGCCCAAGCCCCCGAGTTTCACAGGGTGAACATGATATGAATGAGGACTTACGACAGATCCAACGGGGTCGCTGGTTGTGACCCGCTTAGACTTTGCGCGAAGCTGACATTCCCGCCGCCCAACTGTCTGGCAGAACCAGGAGGAACACCAGGACTGCCGCCCATGGGCATGCCCGAGCCAAACGCCCAGCCAGAACCGCCGCTTACGGCCCCTATATCCAGACCAATCGTCAGTTATGGCCCAATTGTACCCAAAGCCTATTATAATCCTGACCTAGCTTTCCGTTCGGTAACCTGTTCGCTACGCCACGCCCAGACTGTTGTGGTTGTTGTTGTTGCCCTCCGAAGCCAGACATGCCGCGCAAAGATTGGGGAACTGCCCCTGTCAATCCGAGAGAATGTTAGCAACTATCGACCAGTGGTGTCCACAACCATCAAAACAACATGTAACATAAGGAGTGTATGTCTGGGGTAGGAGAGACTGCGCCGCTGCCGCTGTAGGAAAGAGCGGAACCGAAAACGTCGAGAACAGCTTTGTGAGAGGCTGGTGAGTGGTGTCGTGACGGGGCGCAAAGGTAAATTTGTCGCGGTTGCCGGCCCTTAAAACAAGTCCTGCCAAACACCGTAGTCCGAGTTACGGACAGGACAGAGAAGCAAGCATGTTGACGGCAACGTCCACGGGGTCGCGCCGACGCCTCGGCAGCGGCACCACCAGCTTGTCCACCAGCCTGTCCATGACCTCGACCCAGCCCAATGTCCAGCATCTGTTTCGGGTAGGCGAGTTGTAGGCGGTGGCCATGATCATAGCGGTTGTCGGCGATCGCGGATTTCGAGAAGACAGGGCAGCAGGGCAAACAGCGGGGTAGTCGACGAGAATGTTGGAATGAAGAGGGCGGGATTGCCACCGTACCTGGCCGATTCATGATATTCTGCGGTTGTTGGACCAGTCTCTCGGAGAGGTCGAGCGCAAGGGACGGAAAAACGGATGTTGTCTTTCGGTTGTTGCGATTAGGAAGTTGTGCCGTCAAGTAGAAGGTGACGAATGGTTGAGGTGGTGTCGTGGTGTCGTGGTGCGCTGCCAGAGTGAATGGATGTTTGCAGGTGAATGGTCGCGCTTTGGAAACGAGCGGGAGCTGCAGGCCAGGCGGGCGGCACGCACTCGCTGCAGTGAGTGGTCACCAGGGTGTGGGGACGCTACAGTGTACCTAGGTACGTACCGGTTGGGTGTTACAGGTTCGTTTTTGGTGTTTGTTTGTAACTTACCTGCGATTCCGTTTCCCCAGTCACTTCATTATGGCATATACTTGCGGGATCGCCCGTTAACAACTAAGGAAACAGTTTCTCAAAGGCTGACAAGGCCATACCGATCAAAAACGACTGAATTTGCGGAATGAAAGCCCTCTTTTCATGGATTCAGAGACTTAAAGATCAAGGTCCAGTGGACGGGAACTTGAGGATATGTGGTTCGTGCTTCCAGGCCATGTCTCCCCCTTTTCTCGAAACATTCGAAGACCCTCTGAGCCTCTCCACGGTCAGTATCAAGAGCAGGGTGCACACTGCTTCTAAATCCACAACATACCAACAATACGAAGGCTTTCATCACTGGACTGACACGGAAACAATATTCGTCAAGATTCCGTTCTGATTTCCCACATCTAATAATATGGTGCCTGACGGCTAGGTGCTTTGCCCAAGACCAACAGTTTTCTGGAGGCTTGTTGGGAAGTCGAAATCGACCAGATGACGCCCGATGAGCACAAGTTTACCCGCGGCTTGACTCTGACTCTTGTCTGGGCTATCAAAAATGTCAAAGATCTCCCTTACTCCCTGAACCATCTTCTCGCTACCATCCTCGAGCACTAACCGACCCTTCAGTCGATGGATTTCGAAAGCTGGCCTGCCAGCAGCGTTCTCATGTCCAGGAAGAACATTCTCCCAAAGAACCGACCTCAACCAAGCATCCAGTTTTTCTACTTGTCCTGATGTCAGGACCGGTAGAGGAATAGATAATGTTGATATCGTCTAAACTCATGTTAGTTGGTCGTATGGGAACAGGAAATGTATTAGACCTGGTAGCCATTCACAAGGGAATAAAGGGAGCCTCTTACCTTGTCGAGATGGCTGTGGCCCAGACTTGCCTTGTCCAGTTCCTCCACGCGGTCATAAGCGTGCAGGTCGAGCAAGAATCCTTCCAACTCCGGAACCACACTCTGTTTGGTGATGTGGATCTTGGCGAGCCCGTTGATGGACGTGATTCTGTCCTGGACGGCCTGCAGCTCGTCCTCGCTGACCAAGTCTGACTTGTTGATTACGATGACATCAGCGTGTGAAATCTGGACATGAGCGGTCGTCATGACTGGCCCATGCCCGTGTTCATCACTCTCTTCATGTCCCTCAACCTTGCCAGCTGGATCATCCAAGCTCCGCAGGATGTTCTTGGCGTCCACCAGCGTCACAATCCCGTCGAGATAGATTGTGCTTCCCAAGCCATCATCCATCCAGAAGAGAGGTGCAAGATTCCCCGGGTCTGCGAGCCCGGTGGTTTCGAGCAAGATGTAGTCGAATTTTCCCTTCTTTTCCATCAGGGACTCGATGGCATTCACACCGGTGTCTCTGAGACGATCATATTTTGGTCAGTGTGAGTTTACTATAGCTGATGGGGGCAAAGTGCTCAGTCATTGGGAACTCACTTCACCGAACAGCAGATGCAGCCATTGCCAACTTCCATCCATTCTTCGACTGACTCGCCGTCCTTGTTTACGGTGAGAGACTTTTCAATATCCAAAGCTAGGTTCAGCGTTAGCAGAGATATGCTAAGGGGTTGCAGCAAGAGGATGACAAACAATCTCCGAACTCTGTACATCTCATCGTCAGCTAACCATCCCAATGCAAGGCGAGGACCGGAGTGTCAGCCATACCGTTCATGATGACGGCAATTTTCTTTCCATGCTGGGCAGTCAAAATATAGTTCAAAAGGGTGGTCTTGCCCGCTCCAAGGTAGCCTGAGGTTGTAATCAGCGGAAGTCGACCAACAATTGAGTTTGGTAGTGGAGAGCAAACCTGTTACTATGGTGATTGGAACCTTGACTGGCTTCTCCTCCTCATTTATGACCTCGTTGGTCTCGATGAGATCCGGCGGAGCATCGTCGTCGTAGTCCATAGTGAATTGAGGTTGAGCGGAGGTTCTTGGTCGTGGAATTACACAAAACGTTGTCGTGAAGTGTAGTGTTTAAATCACCTTACCCATAGGTTTCTTGTAGGGCCAGTGGTACGTATTTATTTACCTGGGAAGAACTGATCGTTGGCCCACGCCCTTCAGGTTACAAGAGGCATGACGCACATCGATTACAGATACCGTAATTTACAATACATACGTACCGAGAAGGAGTAATTGGGAGCTTGGGCACCTCCTTGATCTTAGCGTCAGGTACAAGGTAAGTTCCCCGTTTTCCCGCCTTCCACTGGCGTACCTGTAGGCTCGATCGAACCTTACCCCCCTGCCCCATACATACACAGTATCTCTCGGCTCCAGCTCAGCACAGGGGCAGCAGTTTCCCAAACCCCATTGACGGCACCGTGGACCCCAGATCTGGACTCTCAACACCTACCTCCAGGACCTCACCCAACTTCCTTTCATCCCGCTTGCATCACGCGACCCAACCCGTCTCGATTCATCTGTTCCACCGGCATATCGATCTGAGCAGAATCATCTACCATCCATACCGCTAGGAAGTCGAGCCGACTTTACGGGCAAATAGTACGAGCATCGGTTGCGACAGACACAGCTGGGAATCGCTTGCGCTGAGCTGGTCCAGTGGCCTCGTTTGTAGCTGTCCAGCTTCGCGTTTCAACTTCACCCATTCCATCCAGCATCGCGCCCAAGTAACGAAGCACCATCATGTCGCTTCCTCCAAGCTCTCCTCGGCTCCCAAGCCCGCCGCCTGCCCCCGAGATCCAGATTGGTCCCAAATCGCCAGCCATGGGCCCCATCGCCAACCGCCAGGCGCAGCAATACGAGATGCCTACGATAGACCTACTATCGCATCGTCGCATCCATCCGGGCACCAAGGCCGCCGATATGGCTGCCGGCCCTCCGTTGGTTCCTTTGCACCAGGTTCGTCCGGCATCCCATCTAGCTGTCTGAAAAGTCATTGAGCTGTCCAAGGATAAGGCTGACATGCTCTGTCTTGCGACGCGCAGCTCGACTCAGCCTTCCAACTCCAGGAGCACCTGGCAGCACTCCATTGGCACCATACGGCCGGTAACACAACTCCCATCACAAGGGCGACAGCCAAGATTCTTGCGACGCCCCCTGCTCATATCGACAAGACGGTCTGGTTGTATGAGCTTTGCCGCTTTTTGATCACACAATGCAACAACCTCATTGTTGGTTTTCTGTTCGATGAGCCGCCCTGCAGCGCCGCCACCTGCCCGGAGATGCGTGCGAGCGAGTGGCAGTTCTTATGTGCCGTCCATGATGCACCCAAGAGCTGCTGCGCAATCGACTATTGCTGCCACACCCTTGATTGGGCGGCCAACACTGTGACCAATCCCAAGTACTTCCCTAGCCGCTTCTTCGTTGACACCCATGACAAGAATCTGGCTTTGAGGCACTTGGTTAATATCTTTCGCCGTCTACACCGCATGTTTGCCCATGCGTGGTTCCAACACCGCAGCGTTTTCTGGGCTGTTGAGGGCCAAACGGGCCTCTATATCTTTTTCAAAACTGTTTGCGATCACTTCAAGACTCTCCAACACGAGAACTTTCAGCTTCCTCCCGAGGCTGAAGGGTTGGAGAGCACAACTACCTCATCGGGCGACGATGACGTTCCTCAAGTCGTGATAGAGAAACCCAAGACACATCAACCTGGGGGGTCCGTTACTTTTGCGAAGCCTCCGGTTATAGCAAGCCGGGGAACACCTGTTGGGGAACCCGCTGATGATGATAGTCTCAATACTGCCGCCATGAGGACTAACACGAGGCGGCATATTAAGAGCAGCCCTTCGGTTGGCAGCGCCGTGACTACTGTTCCGGAAGCGGAGGAGGAGGATGGCAGCAGCACAGCGAACTTGAGAGGAAAATCAAAGGTCACGCACAGAAGGGTTCCCGAATTGGAGCCGGCCACGGAAGAAGAGATGGAAACAGACAATATTCCCGTCATTGTGTACCATGGAACTACAGAGCCGCAGACGCCCCATCAGCCAGCGAGTGAAGCCGAAACGACGGAAACCGAAGATTCGGCACCCGCCGATACAGCAGCAGCTTTGCCTCCTGTCGAGTTGCAACAACCGGAGTCGGAAAAGGACACAGAGGAGGCAACAGCAAGCGCTCAGGAGCCTGTACAAGAGGGCGAACCTACATCTGAAGATCAGCCGACAGAGGAAAGCACTCCTGACGAGTCCAAAGAGGAATCAGCAGAAGTCGGTGATGATGAAGTAAGAGAGCAAGGCAACGAGCAAGAAGAAAGCCCTGAATCAGCGGGTGTCACTCCGCATAATGAGGTCGCAACAAGTGCAATCCCAACATCAGTGTCGGAGTCGGAAGATAGTGATGTTGATACGCCAGCATCCTCTTCTGGATCCGCCAATGATGATCCCATTGGGGACGATCACGAGTCGGACAAGAACCCCACGACGAACCCTGTTGCCGCTGCTGAGAGTGAGGAGCAGCCGGCGGGCGTGGAACCGACACTGGAATCTACCGATAATGGGTCCGGGGAGAAGCAAGCTGATCATCAGGATGAAACGAAACCAAGCCCCGCCGAAAACGACTCGGCGCAGTCTGACGAGAACGTCGCCCAGGAGGAGGAAGAGAAGGATGAAGAGGAGGAGGGAAAAGATGAGACAAAGGTGGAAAAGTCGGATGAAATGGCTCCTCCCGCTGAGCAGGCCGCAAAGGCGGATTAGGTAGTCCGTCACTGGGAGTTGCCCATGTGAAAGGTTTGCCGTTGTATGAACAATATTGTTGGTGTATCAATAGCAGCGGGCGATCGCGGAGTAACATGCTGGTCATCCTTTGCATGGAACTTTGCATCTACGCTTGGGAACTTGGCTACTGTTATATCATAGCGTACGAAGCATCGTTAGGGGACGGAATAGCGAAGATGAAGAAGTCAATTGGAGTGATCGAAGCGGCTGGGCTGGACTCACGCATGAAGCTTCTTTTTGGTTGTATAATTTAAGGCTGAAAATACGGGCTGTATTATGATTATGGAAAGAAGAGAGTCGTTCTGTTCTGCCCTTATTATTTCCTCATGCTTCAAGGGAGAACAACCAAGTGGAACTTATGCTAATGAACTGAAAATAATACAGTACGGGGAGACAACGACGGCATCATCATTGTACTCTTCTGATTCCGAGAGTGTTTTGCGGATACTTTAATGTGTACGACTCCACTTTTCGGCTTACCTCGTCCCCCCCTTCCCCTTGTTGGTCTAAAGGAAACACCCAACCCATTTTCCGCCCCCTTTTCTTTTATTTACTCTCAATATGTGGTTGTGTCCACGCCGATCTATAAGCCGCCCATCTTCCACAACGGCGAATCAAACTGCTTCAATACAAAGCCAAAGTTATAAAAAGAGGAAAAAAAGAGATAAACAAGATGAAACCACAAGAAGAACAAACAGAAAGAGAAGAAAAAAAAAGGAGGAAAAAAACTCGAAGGAAAAAAAAGCAAAGAGAAGAAAGAGAACACGAAAAGAAGAGAAAATGAATTCTAATCACACCCCAGCCAGTCCCAAACGCAAGGAACACCCGACGTGTTGAAACATACAAGAGTACCATTTTTACTGTCCTATGTCCAACCAATTACATATGTTATGTTATATAGCTAAAACAAGAAGAGTTATAACAAAACAAATACAGACAAGTAGATGGTAATATATGTACTGGAACGGAAGAGGAGAGAACCAAAGCGACAAATTAAGACATATAAATACACGCGTAGGTACGCGGCCAGGCCTACCTATGTAGACAGGCCCTAAAGAAAAGAGGCCTAACTGGGAGCTTACCAAGGACAAAAAAGATCACCAATCGGGGGTTTTTCTGTAGCCGGTATGTAGGTATCGAAGGTGTTAGCTGTTGTTGGTGTATTGCCCTGGGGATGGTGGTGGCTTATAAAGCTCATGTTCCCTTCGGTTTTTTTTTTTTTGGTTTTTTTTTTGGGTTTTTTTTTTGGTCTGTCTCCTCTAGCTTGGTTCGTCTGTGTATCAAAATGATAGGTAGCACCCAAACGTTGCAGAGCCGCACGTATTGAGTGAGTGGTTGACCGGTAACTGGTGAGCCAAACATTCGTCCGGAAATTTTCCTGATTTCGCCCCCAACCGAAGCTGAAAGAAAACAGATGAAACGTTGCCAAACAACCAAACCATACACAGAGAAGATCAGCCCAGCCCGCACGGCATGGGACGAAAGAGCCGCATCCAATCTTTCTTGTTCGTTGGTCAACGTCCGGGTTTCCTTTCTGATCACGCAAGGGATGTGTCGTTATCATCTTGCGTGCTGGTTCATCGGGAAGAATAGCACCGAGCGTGAAGATGGGTCACACTTTTTGAGAGGCAAAGTTCTGGCCAAAAAAGTTGCCGGGTTGTATTATTGATCACTTCACTGTCCTCTTGTCCCTGAGTCAGGATCGGTATCTCTGCTAGTTGCAAGGGCTCTAATTAGTGTATAAGCCGCAGAGACGAAACGACAATCGTCCAAGTCTGAAACGTAACATCGGTCGTAGCCCTATTAAGTTCATATAACTCGGCCGCTGGGGCACGGAATCCATTTTGTAAGCGATTCTCCTGTCCCGTACTGTCCTGTCCTGTCAATCTACACTCTTCTCATTCCAAAAGCATAGTATTGACCCCATCGCTCAACTGGCCCTGGCCTGTTGTTCGTCGTTGAATATCCATCCTGGAAAACACGGATCGTATCTGTCGCAGGTTCTCGCTCTGTGTCGATACGGCCATCGCGTTTCGCTCGTCCGCAAAAGCCCGGATGCTTTGCAGCATGGGCGTAAACCCTTCGTCGTTTGGTAGCCACCAACGGAGACAGCTCCCGTCGCGGAAGAGCTCTGCCATTCTTAGTCGCATTGTGCCGGGGGAGATGTACCTGTTTAATAAAATTGTTCAGTCAGCACACCTATAGTGAAACGAACAGACGAGTGTTGTAAGTGCCCGTATGTTATGTCGTATCTGCCTTAACGAACTCGTGGACAAGGGGAAGGGTAGGGAATCTTCGTACTCACCCCATTCTTTCGAGCAATGCGAACTTCTTCCTGATCCAGAGCTGGTAGGCCTCCTCCTGGGGGACAAATAACGCAGCGATACCGAGACATGGTTGCATGATTATCAAGCTCCCCGCGGGGCTAAGCGGCCATGTCTCTACTGCCTCGCAAATCTGGCATATCTCATATGCATGCCCGTTCAACTTCTCCAGAGGCTCGCTCGAAGGGTCCGAAGCTCCCTGACTTCCGTGCATCAGCGCGATTGAGTTCCATTCGCAAGTCAAGACCGTCGAGGCAAAAAGAGGAGGCCGGAAAAGTAAGCCGGGCGTGAACGGCTGGAAGATGTGATCTGCCTCTGTGACTCCGTTCATCGGCAAATCCGTTACCAGGAACTCTGGATTTACCAAGGCGGGATCCCAGCTGTTCTTCCACTCGTGGAGGGCATTGTACAATCGACGGTGCTCGGCGGTATACTCCTCTTCTGTCACCTCCTGCCTGGCGCCTCTTCCGAACAAGAGCGACATCTCCATTGATATCATGCGTAGTCGTCCTGAGCACACCTCAATTTTGTAGGCGAGTTCGGTGGGATGTTCTGCCGCTCGAGTTTCGTAGTAATCGACATAGGCTGTGAACCATTCCCGAGGAAGCATGGTTTCGGAGCTGCCCATTATGCCAGTAAACACGTCAAACCGTGTATACCACGTCAGGATCATGCGTCCTACGGAGGTCTGCATAACCGTTTGTGGCGTGTACAGTTCAGTCAGTACTTCTAGGGCAGCCTTCTGATGGCCCATGAGGTTGACCCAGTCGCCGAGGTATTCCTTGTGGATTGTCAGCCCCTATCTGTACTCGCCATGTAGGGGAGAGATGCTATACTTACTTCGATGGTGGCAAGTTGTAAGATAGTTAGTAGCGTCATGTCCGTATGGCGTTCTTTCCTTTTCAAGAATCCCAGCAGTAGAGTAACGCTGCGATTATAGAAATGCAAGAAGTCCTTGATCTCTCCTATCGGATTCTGTAAAGTATAGTGATAGGCGGCAAATCCCACCACGGCATAGAGAAGGCCCTCGTCCTGAATTGCCAATCCAGTCAAGATTTCCTGGAAAAAGTTGTCGCAGTCATTCACGACGGAGTAGTGATAGTGCATGATATTGTCACGGTAGTAGTTGAGATAGAACTGGACGTCCCCGCCTAGCCCCTGCCCAGCGTCTATGGATCCATGGTTGAAACTTAGTGATGTTGCCGGTGCACTTGATGGAGGTGGAGGAATGGTCGGTGTTGAGGATTGCATTGTTGCGCTTTCGGCTTCTTCTTCATCCTCATCCATGATCGGCGTCAATGATCCGTCTTGTCCAGTTTCGTCGTCATCGTCATCGCCACGTGAGGATGTAGGGCTCTCCTGCTGGCTCTGGCCTGATGAATCTTTCACGGATCCCTTGGGTGGTGTCGGTTCGGGATAGACACACTCTCGGTTTCCCTTTCTGCACCCTAAGGTAATGTCAGCATGTTGATACACGGCGGCTAGGAAGGCTGGTCGGCGCACTCTCGCAGACTGGGTGGGTTTCATCACACTATAGCCCGTTAGCACTGCCATCATCCGCTCGTTGTCAGGGTATAATACCTTGACTCGCCTGCTCCTGCAAGTATAGCAGCCTGATCTTGTGCGTCGATGTTTGATGTGATCCAATCCAGGCGCAGACTTGCGACGGCTTCTTTGAGCCTTGGGTGCGCTGAACATAATAGGCTCCGCGTATCCGTTGAAATATCCACCGAGGTTTTGGTAAGCGGGAGACATCGGCGTCGTCCCTAAGCCTAATACTGGGGCTTGTTGCACAGGTATAGAAGCGCCATGTTGGCTTAGAGGAGGATTTCCTCCAACACCTGCCATCGAGGTGAGGAAGTGGTGATAATAGTCGCTCATGATGGTAACGCGGAAACTTTTTGTTGAGCGTGCTATAACTGCTTGTCGATGTTTGTCCGTACACGAGGAACCTATCCAAATCCCAGGTTCCGTGTCTAGTTCGTTGTACTACTTTCGGACCACATTGAACTTGTCGTGCTCAAGACCCGCCTCCGATAGAATGCTCTGGCTTACACTGCGTATGGCAGACAGGTAAGACTTGTGTAGATGTGCGAGCTGTAGCTAGTTGATCGTGGGTGGAAGATTTCGTCAGGAGATTGTTGATACGGGACGAATTAAGGCTTGAGAGATCCCATCCAGTCAGGGTAGGGTGAAGATGATATGATGTGCAGGATAACTGAATTAGAGGAGAAATTCGGCGTAGTGTTGGTTGATATGATGTATCTGGCAATGCCAGGGGGCAGCCTTGTTGTATGACCCCGGAGATTAGAAGCTTCGTGATCCGCGTGGATCGGGGGTACACTTTGGGGTAATGTGAAGGGACCCAGAAAGCCTCGCAAGACGTGTATGGCAGGTGGCCGGCGTCCTCATAGGGTTGAGGAGTGTATCCTTGGTCAAAAGGAAGGTAGATCCGCCAAGCTGGGAAGAATCTTCTCGGGCACAGCTGGCTACAAGATAGTTAAGACAGCTTGCCAGTGGCAAGAATTTTCTCCCAGCAGGTAGGAAGCGGAGGGGCCATGCATGAGAAGTCGATAAGTATGATTGTTGGCGGGGATGTAGCGGCTCTCAGGGCCCTCCCGATGGTATGGTATTCAAGGAAGGTGCTACTAGCTTGAGGGGTGTCGATGTCTGGGTAGAAGTGTGATCGTCCGATGAACCACTTGTAAGAGGGCGGGTATGCGGGTGAGTTCCCACCAAGTAATCGTTGGTGGAATAAGAAGTTGAAGGTATCCCTGTAGCTCTAAGTACCGGTTGCGTGTGGGTAAGCAGAAGGGGACATGGACCAGGAGGTATACGTCTTGCCCTTGTTTGATATGGGAATCAGATGAGGTAAGTAGCTCGGCACCGTGGTGACCTGGACATACATCCAACTAGAGACAATCACCTGCGTATTGCTCGTCGAGGAAGTCTGAGGGGGTGAACTGAGTGACGGTGAAGGTAGCTGGGCCGCTCGACCGGGGGCGGGAGAGACCGATTACACCCCCAGATCTCGATATGTCCGGAACTGTGACAATATTCACAACGGGTCGAATCTGGAGGAAGCTACCAGAGAAACGAAAAGAGAAATTGAGGTGGCATTCCCGAGAAAGCGACGAGTGTTTACCGACCAGCGAAAGGTCCGTGGGATGAGTAGGAGGTAGAAGTGTCAGTAGCCTCACATGTACTCATTCCCTTGGTGCTGCTAGTCGATCAGTCGATGGCAGCCGGTGAAGAAACTCCAATGGCCAGGATAAACTACCCATGATCAGCAAGGGTCCCGAGCAGACACAAGGGGCTAAAAGTGTACGCGGGGGGGCCGTTGTCGTTTTTTTTTAACCCCGGTTTAGCCACATTCACGCAAATCTCAGTCGCAAGGGTTTCCTACATGGATATCGTCGAGTTGAAGAGTCGAATATCATACGCGTTGGATGCCGGGTATCTCTGTGAAAATTTGGCAACAACAACAGCAATCGAAGAAAGCCGCAGAAACCTACACCCAAGACCGAGGCAGATAGATATCGGACATCCAAGTGCCTGCCAGGAAATCCATCGTAGCTCAACCGCAAAAGCCGAACTATCCCCAATTCTAGGGAGCTGAGATTTGTTCATGCAGCATGGATGAAGCTTAGTAGCTCACTTCTCACTGTAGAGATACTTCCGCTCCGGGCTAGATTGTCTTGTTCCGAGGTAGATGTAGCGTTCCCTGACTCTTGCTCTTGTTTTTTCTCTCCTTGTTTCTTTTTCACACTGGCTCGTGTACCAGTCAGCCATATGGTTGATGGAGTTGGAGCAGGGTTGAGGGCTTGAGCTATACTCTGTAGGCCACCGGAGTTTCCCGTAGAGAGGAACTGAAGCGGAGAGTAGCGAATGATGCGTGATCCATAACCACACCAAGGCCGGAGAGTCTTGAGGGTGTCCCCGACAGCTGAGATGTGGATTGTCCTCTGCCCCCTCACTGTCACGGATATGGGTGGTTCGACAGGACAGTACATGACCCAGTTGAACCCACGTCGGCGCGGTGGGGAGCAAACAGGGTTGGGTAGCAAAGTGTCAGTCAGTCCCATTGCCAGTGCCAGTCCGCCAAAGGAGGCACACAACAGTGCGTGCTACTGCAAGATGTAGGTAGCTCTGGGAGCTCAGCTAGATAGGACAGGGATCTGTCAAGTGAGGGTAGCCCAGGCGGGAAGGATTTCAGTGCGGCTGGGCGGTGTCAAAAGTCAACCATATCTGTACAGGACCGAGGACCTGGCTCTCACCACCTTGTCGGACCTGCCAAGTATCGAGGAGCCTCGAATCCCGTCAAGATGCGAGGTCACCGCATGGCTGCTTGGCTCTAGCTGTGTCTTCGTAGCTGGAGGACGAGAGCTTAACGACGAGACAGTGGATCAGACGGTGTATTTTGGAAAGCTGTTCGGAGCAGCCGTCGAGCCGTCTGCCAGGACGACGACCCTAAATAGCACGCGGTGAGCTCTGCGTGGATAAAACAATGGTACATACACCACACAGCAAAGTCAGAAAGCGAGAGTTTGGTGAAGGGCCAATGAGAAGTCGCTGGGTTCCCTTGCCATGGTGCTCCACCACCACTGAACAAAGCGCCATGGCGGTGGGTCCTTGACTGTGACGCACATTGAATCTCTCTCACCAGGGGTCAACATCGGAGACGCTTATGATGTGGTCATGGGCCTGAGAAAGTGAGAACTGACTCCTGTCACCTTGTTAGTTTGTCCCATAACACGCCCTTCTGAGTTCTGACACGGATATGGCCTTTCCTATGCAGACCCTGCACAACCGCCCAGCGCGTGGAAGACGTACCTTGCCTTTTATATTCAGCCATGAATTGCAGCCGTTGAGATTTTGGAACACACCGTCATTGAGCTGCCATTGTCTTGTGGGTTTTGTGGAGCTTGATCAAGCTCAATGATACCCCATTCACAATTGTCCACCGGCAAAATCGGGGGTCGGCGGGGGTCAAGATTGAGGAGCTTGGAGTGAGTCAGTGTTGTTGAGACGGGAGATGGTGGTTGTCGTGGTTGTCGTTGTTGAAATCAGAGAGAGAGCACGAGCCAGTGGTTGGAATTGGGTCAACCGATGGGTCCTGCAAGTCTGAGAAGTGGATCACGCCTGATGGGCACAACCGGGAGGGGGACTGTCACTGGCGTGGTGAATGAGTGGGTCATGGCAGCATGGAGCGTCCTCCGGAGCGGCTGCCGCTGGTGTGGCACAGCGATCTGGAACCTGTACGGTGTGGGGTTATGGTGCCATGCTCTCCCACAGGTTCGTAATTTTACCTCTGCGACCCACTTCAATACTCACCTTATCTCCACCAGCTTAGCCCGGCTTGGGCTGGCGTTTCTCTTGGACAAGTCTTGGCTCTTTCCGCTTGCCAACAGCACGTCCGTGGGTACGGGGTGCCGATCACGGCGCAGCCCGCGACAATGGAGGTTTGACAAGTCCCATCTTGGTTTGTAAGTTGGCTCTTCACGGGCCGCGCGAAGGGGCATTCCAACTGAAAGGAACCGCGATCGAGATGGGCAACGGCTCAGCTTGATCCCCTTCGAGAGGATAATGGACTTCGGTGGTGTTCTTCCCATCATGAAGTACCTACACTCCGAGTCGAAGTGGGTTGCGTGAGCAGGTGTGTTTGGATGGCATTGGCGGGGAGAGGATGCTCTTGCGAGACTTGCCCAAAGCCCAACCCCTTTAACCTTGCTTCTTTTTGGACGGCGCGTCTCGAGACAAGACCACGATTACGCAACTGAACCAGCAATTCGGTGAATTCCACCAGCGCGAATTGCAAATTCCTTCCCCAACCATGGATATCCCCGCGGAAACCGAGCTGGGCAATGTGCTGCACACCGATAGTGCCTGCCGCCGGTGTTGTGACCAAAGAGGCTGGTGGTTTTGGCCTAGAGGTATAGCACCCGGGTGCTAAAGGCATGGAGCTACCTCTACAGAGGTATTCAAGGCGAACGAACAGCACACCAGTACCGTCGTCACGTCCGCGGCTCGTTTTACCCTGGTTACCCATACCAATCAGGAACATCGCCTCTGGACTTGTTGCTTGGTTCCCGGCAAAGCCAGTGCCAGGTATTTGCTGATACTGAGGTACTGTCAGAGATGAGAGACGGCGGGAGTTGCGCAGAAAGGACGTAAAGGTAGGTTACCTTGGAGGTGGCTAGAGGTAAGGACAGGAAGCATTCGCTAAGGTCTGCAGATGATAGGATGGTAAGTAGAACGGAATGGCCGTTGGGTTATCAGGGATTGCTCAATCCAGTTAGTGGCCCCCTATTACCATAACATTCAGAGGGGATCAGTCAATAGGAAGTGCCTTTATCAGCGCCTCCGGGGCCATCTCGATGGCAGTCCGTATGGAATATCATTCATACCTACCACGGCCTACCCTCGCGTGCCTCGGTGTTCTAGCTCGATTCGAGAACATACCGCGGGTGAGAGATTGCAACGGATCAGGATGTTTTCCAAAGCTTCTAGAAACCTAACCATCCAATGGAGTCTGGTTGGAGATCGAAATGAGCATCTCTTTTCGGGTCGAGCGAAGTTTATGCAAGATGGCCACGACCTTGCTATGCCATGTGGTCGGTATGGTGTGGTACGTACAAGTGTCTTGACGGCCCGAAGAGGTATGTTCTACGCTCGTCGTCAGAGGTTGTGTGTCCAGGGGAAGCTTCAGGGGTCCAATGACCATTGCCAGGGGTGTCTGCAGGGGCGGCGAGTCCATTGGGAAAGTCCAAATCAACAAGCATCTGACGCCGGCACAATCACATTCACAGACAACTTCAGAGATACACTACATACACGCCAGCTGGCCTTGTGTTGACGTCTGACAGGGGAACGGAATATGTTCCGTCATAGGGTAACCTCATCGAACCCATAAAGACTTTTTCTATCCGCCAGGAAATACAAATACGAGAACTGCAAATCGTCCGGCAATGCAAATTACGCCTTCTACGTACAAGGCGTTCATCCTCGTCCGGCTCACTGTCGAGACTTCCCAGAGTTGCATTGGTAGCTCCTTCCCATAAATTGCATCATTTACCAGAAAGATTTTCGTTCTGCGCTCTGGAAGGATCAACCTGACATTTATCTTGGAGATTACCACACACAAGGGCAGTTCTTTTACGATAGAGGTTTACTAAGAAGGAACCGGCTCAGGCCAATGGTGTCGGGAACAGTTACCTCTTGAGGCCGCCCAGCAAACCCGGCATCTTGGATACCAAAAGATGAGCATGCATGGAACTGGAGTCACCACCTTATTGCCCTGCGCCATCGAAGAGTCTGACAACGACTTCGGCACAAGATCCCGTGTGTTCCTGTCGAGCAACGGGCCGCAAATCTTTTTCGGTGAGGTTACCTCTCTACTGTATTTACTGCGTGCATCATATCTGAACCCAATGACTTATTTCTTGGATTTTCATTTGTTTCTTTGTTCTTTATGCCATCACCGCCCTCTTTTCCATTTTCCTCATCCTGCTGGGCAGGTGTCTTCATCTCGCATATCACATACCAGACAACCCTCAGCAAATCAACGTTGGCAATATAACCACATGTACCAAACTTACCAGCATTTGCGTCTTATTCATAATTTAAAGGAGTTAAAACTTGGCGGCTCTTTCTCGGATAGCTCTCACGATCCGCATTTTGTCATGGCGCTTCTAAATGACCGACATACAGCTACCCTATTCTGTCACTTGCCCCGTGTTAAGCGGCTATGACTTGATATTAATCCCGTTAATCTCTCCACAGACTCCTAATATCACTGCAACATAAGACCGGCTTCCTAACGTACTTACCATTCTAGGCCCTATGGTATGACATAGTGAACCATACATGTTGGTGATATTGACGGCATCAGGGTAGTATCCTACGCAGCCTCATCACATGTTAAAGCTGGTTCTATCATGTCTCAGTCCATCGGCAAATTTGTTTCTCTCATCACTTAAACTTCTAACACTTCTGTTACATGACAAGACCGAGCGGCTGGCGGTCGGCGGATGAGCTGATATCTGATCAGCCCTCCAGTCTGGTCATTTTCTTCACCACTTTAAGCCAGGATCTAGTAAACCGCTACGAAGAAGAACATCTCATTGTGAATGTACTTCAAACGCGCATTGTCACCTGCAAGTTGCGTAACGGTATTCTGACGAAGTTTCCCCATTGGAAGATCAAGAGCATGTACTTGCCTACAACTTCAAACCCACCATGACCGCAGAAGAAGGTGCGAAACACCAACTTCCCACGGGCATCGATGGCAGCTTGACAATGAAGCTTGCTGGGAACGTCCGCGGGATACTACATTGAACGGTATTGGCACCATCACTATACCAGGGCGCTGAGAGGGTGTTGAGCCTGCAGGAACACCATGAACCTATTCACCAAAGAACAACACAGGATGAACAGCTGGGGTGGGCGGATGTGAGCCAAGAGCCGCACCATTCGTCCGCACCATCTTTCTGGCCTGCCTTATCAGCAAAGTGTCATCACCTTCCGTGTTCAGCAGCAAAGGACGTTGGAGCCGTTTGGGTGCGTCAGCTCAATATAACAAGGTTCCATTACTACGCAAGCTACTACGATCGAGAGACGACGGGATGGCTCGACAATCCCGGATCACAGAAGCCTGCAGGGTGTATCATGTAGGGAGATACTACGCAGAATAACGGTCAACTTCCACATCGGTTTAGACCTGCATAGTCTGGCTCGGCATCATTGCTCTGTCGGTGTCTGTGAAGCGCTCTGCGTGCAGACGGGAATGCTGGATGACAGTCGCCTTTTTCTCTGCTGGTTCCGGTCGGTGCGTTGCGCCGGTCCCGGACTCCATTCAAGCCCCTTTTTCAGGATCCTGGAAGCTTGGAATAAAATGTATACCGTGGTACGGGAAGATTTTGGCATTTCCAGCCACGGTCCTCAAAAACTCAAAGCAAATTAATCCGAAGGTTCAAGGAGGAGAGCTGGGTATGGTCATTATGTCGAGGATTAGGTGGTCCGACCAAGCTCTGTACCCTCCACTCCAGCCCTATGTACATTGCATCGTCAGCATCATCAATACACAATCAGGATGTTTTCAATTGTTTTTTTTTCTCTAAGGACATTGAAATCGGGTTTTGCATATCTGGACGACATCTATCTTGGCCACCTGTACTTGATCAATCCGTGTGTTGCAGTTGTACCTGAATGATCGAAGAGTCCGAGTCGTCCCTTTCACTGAACGCACCGACCCTGGCTCGTCTATGACAAAATTGATGAGACCTTTGGCTGTAACCTTGGCGGGCGATTAGCCAATTGGGTAAGTGAGCAGTCGTAAGAATAAACCGAATAGGGACAGTATAATACCGCTTGTTGTAGTTAGGAAAGGCCGTTACAAAACTGTGATAGGGATTATAATAATTTAAAAACACATCGGCCAGAGTCCCTTAGGGATTCTTCCATTTAGGAAATATCTAGAAGTTAGGTTCAAAGGGTATAATAAAGACGCTTGGATGCGTGATAAGACTATACCCAAGGTGTAATGTACTGGCCGTGACGTGTTCGGTTTATTCTTACGACCATTCGGCAAGCCAACTAGGTCTCAACAATTTTGTCAGGGACGAGCCTGTATAATAGTTACTGTTCGTCGAGGGCAAGGACCCAGTTGGCTGCAACCCGGCTGATCTCTCGCCCAAAGATCAACGTTAGATCTGGTACTCTCTCTAGCGGTCAGAAGCGTAAGCTCCAGCTCGGAATGATGTTGACAGGTGGCTCCGCCGTCTGCTGCGTTGATGAAGTCTCCAGCGGTATTGATGCATGGGAACGCCACGGTTGATGATGGTGATGATGATTCATCTATCTGATTGATGATCACTCTTCGAGAGAGAGGGAGAGCGAGCCAGCCTCTTATACGCGTGCGCCGTCAAGGGCGCCTGTCGATTAACGAGGCGCTCCTGCAACGGGCTCACCCATGTGCCTTCGACAAGCGCACTGGCCTCTCTCTGGCACCTGCGGCAAATACCGCATCAGGTATCGATCCTCTCTCTCGTCGCAAGATCTGGGACATTCTCCTTGCCGAGCGTGGTCGTCGCACCAAAATGATCCTCACCATGATCCTCACCATGATCCTCACCACTCACTTCCTGATCATCTTCCTGACAATTCTTGTTTTCCTCTTGCCAGTCTTTATCTTCTTCCCCCCAACCCTCCCCTCGGTGACGGAGGCACTCCTCCAAACACACAGCAAAATAGGCCTGGATGACTCACAACGCCGACTACCCAGGCACTCAAGAAGAGACAGCAAAGCAAGCAATAATGGTCCAGGGAGAATTCAGAGCTTATGGATCTTCCCAGTAAAGTCCTGCAAGGGCATTGAGGTACTTGAGAGCAAAGTTGTACCCGCCGGCCTCGAATACGACCGCATCTACACTTTCGCTCAGCTCAAGAGTCCGTTCCCGGTCGGGCTCGACACCCCGGATGAGGCAAAGAAGGAGCACTCGTGGGAATTCATCTCGCAGAGACAGTTTCCCCGTCTTGCCACCGTCAGTGTGGATCTCTATGTTCCTGACATCCGCAAGGCTCGAGGGGGAGGCCAGCAGCTATTGTCTCTGGACAGCACCAACAAGTCCACTTCTTTGGGAGACTCGTTCATCGTCATTCGCTTTCCCTGGCAGGAGCTAGGGCTGCGCGGCACGCTGGCGTGGCTGGGCGCAAAACTCTCACGGGGACTTCACGCTGTACCCGAGAAAGAAATCATCCTCCCTGTCTCATTTCCTTCGGATGGGGAGATCGAGGCCAGGAAATACACATGGGAGCCGGTGAAGATCTGGCGGGATACGGTCACTGCGCTCAACATGGAGGCGGACCTACCTCGGGAGTTGAGGCTGCACTTGGGAGTGAGTAACAGGCTCAGCTTATTTCGCGTCGACCCGGCCCGATTGCGGGAGGTGTATCGGAATGCGCCCAAGAAGGAGGAGGCCGGCTATCAGCCCGTTACCGGCTGGCAGGATGCGGTACGTTTTCGTCACTCAAGGACGTCAGGAAAATCTAGAACGTATAACTAACCACAATGGAGGATATGTGAATAGTATCCCGTGCATATGCTCAACCTCTCAAGTGTCCAGGATTTAGACGCCAAAATTGACAAGGATGACAACCTCAAATCACTCGACCCATTGAGGTTTCGAGCCAACATCATAGGTAAGTCGGTCCGGACGCTACACATTCTGACATTGGTCGAGCAAAAACCCCCAAGGCTCTTGGGCCATCTTGCTTCCCCTCGGGGGCCATTACGCGCATGGCTAGTAGAGGAATTAAGTATCCATTATGGAGGGTATAAATCATGCTGTCCGGGCAAGCTTTCTAGAAGCAAGATTCGATCTCGGCGCAATATCCCCATTGAAGCAACCCTGCATTATCCTCCGAGGATAAGGCCCGACTCCGTAACGCCAACAAACACACACACACACTAACCTAACCTCATCACGCATCACAGTTGACGGCGTCGAAGCCTACGAAGAAGAAACCTGGAAGACGATCCGCTTCAACCCCGGCTCATCTAACAAAAGACAAGACAAGACCCATTTTCACGTATCATGCCGGACAGCACGGTAAGTTTATGTGTGCCACGCTTCCTCATCCACCACCCTTTTTTGGAGACAGACCCCCTCCCTCATAGTGATCGTGTTATATATACACACAAAAATGCCCACAAACTAACACCAACAGCTGCAAAATGCCCAACGTCGATCAAGACACGGGTTTCCGTCACCCTGCCGAGCCAGACCGATCTCTCCGAAAGCACAGAGACGTAGATCCGGGCATCAAGGGCGTTGGCTGCCTTGGCATGCAGCTGACCCCTTTGTTCTGTGACCCTACTACCGAAGAAGCAGCAGTCAGTCCCAATGCCGACGGTATGGTGATGGATAGCTGGGTTGAAGTCGGCATGGCTGTCGAGGTGCTCAGCCGAGGACCTCACCGGTATGCTAGGATGTTTGAGAGTGACATGCCGGATATTTGAATCTATGGTGATCAGAACGCTGAGTTTAGGTAGGTAAAAAAAAAAAAGGGGGTACTTCGTCACTTACATTGGGGGCATTACTGGGTAGACTTGGACTTTGAGGCGGGCTAGACCGGAAAACTTGACTTCTTCATGGCTGAGTCGCATGCATGTACGAATAATGATGATAGAACGCAGAGAGAGGAGGGAATTATCGAGAACAGGAAAATGGAGAACACATACACTCTCGAAGAACAAGCAAAGGAACCAAGCCTCGATCAAGGTGTGCCAGTCACCTAACCACACGTCGGAGTGCCTAGAGTCAAAGACACAAGCGTTGCTCTTCATTGATTTGTACTCTTAATCGTCCATTCTCTTTATCCGTTTCCCACCTTTACACATTGAAGAGAAAAGCGTCAAGTTCATTCTATCAACAAAGCCAAACCTGATCACGCCCAAAGCTTACTAACAAAATACCATCCTGCTTCTTTTCCCCCTTCCCTTTCGGTAGCCCGTCCTCCGTTACCTTGATCCATCATTCCATCCACCCGTCTATCATACAAACTTCCATAAACATGATACCTAAGCACAAACAGACGATGGAAGCTTTATTTCAAATCCGCCGGCGTGAGCGCCTGCACCATACTCGTTCCCTCGCTGAACCTCGTCCGGAAGATGCGGTTGGCGTTCTGGAACATGCCGTCCTTGAGACTGACGACGATGAACTGCGAGCCCTTGAACCGGGTCTTGATCAGACGGCCAATGTTCTGCGTGTGCGACAAGTCGAGCGCCGCGTCCACCTCGTCAAGAATGTACATGGGGGCCGGCTTGAATTGGAGGAGGGCCATGATGAGGGAGAGGGCGATTAGGGATCTGGGGCGAAAAGGTTAGTGGGAAGTTCTTTTGATAAAGGGCTGGGCTGGGCTGGGCTGGGTAAAGTTGTGATGGGTAAGGCGAAGGGGAAAGGGAAATGTACCTCTGACCACCGCTCAACTCAGTAAGACTCTGCTTCCACACTTTACCAAGCTGCACCTTGACTTCCAATCCCTCGCTGATGGTCTTGCCCTCGGGGGGATCCAGCTTGGCGAAACTACCAGGCAGCAGCTCGGCAAAAATCTGGCCAAAGTCGGCATTGACCTTCTGCCACGTCTCCTGCAGCGCCTTCTTCTTGTAGTCGTCCAAGCTAAAAATGGTCTCCTCGATCTTGCGCTTGTCGCGGATGACGGTGCGCATCATGTGCTTGAGCGACACCTCCTTCTTCTCGACGCTGTCGATCATGTTCATCACCTTGGGGTTGATCTTCTTGCGCAGGCCCTGGCTGCGCTCGGTCAGGTTCCGCAGTGTGGACTTGCACTCGGCAATGTTCTGGCCCTTGAAGTCGTAGAGGGTTCCAGGGCGGCCGAACTGGTCCTTGGTCTCGGCGATCCATTCGTGCTCGCGCTCCATGTGCGAGGCCGTCTGGGCGGCTTGCTGCTGCTCCTTGTGGAATTTCTCGATTTGGTGGCCGAGCTTCTGGAGTTCCAGCCCCTCTTCGGCGATTCGAGCGTTCTTGGACCGGGTGGCCTCTTCCAAAGCCCGGAGCTCGTCGTCGTACACATGCAGTTTGGTCCGTTCGTCTTCTAGCTGTGCTAGGACGGCGTCGTGTGTCTCTTGAAGGACGGTTCCTTGCTTCACGATGTCGTCGATCTCCTCCTGTTGGGCTTTGAGAGCAACGTCGATGTCTTGAACCTGCTCCCGCGCAGCCGCGAGATCCGCAGCAACCTGTTCTGAATCAAGTTGTGCCTCCTGAAGCTCTTTTTGCAATGCCTTGTTAGTAACAGACATCTTGTCCAGGGAAGCACGTAGCTTGTCGACTGAAGCTTGGAGCTCCACCAGCTTGGCATCTTTGTTATTGTCAAAGTCCTTCATGTCCTTCTCGATTCTTTTGGCTTCCGCGGTGGCTTCCGCTTGTCGCTGCTTGGCCTCCACAATCGACTGCTTGAGTTGGACTATTGTTTCCTTCATATTTGCAATCTCTTGAATGATGGACGAAGACGAGTTGCCGCCGATTTGCTCCTCCGCTAGCTTGATCTCATGGGTCTTGAGGTCAAGTTCTTGCTTGATTCTCTTTGCTTGGTCGAGTTTCGTCTTTTCCCGGTATATTTGGGCGCGTAGCTCGTTGAGGGCGGCCTCGGCTTCCTTGAGCTGCCGATTGATTTCGTTGAGCTTCTGTAGAGTAACCAAGACGCCGCTCGAGTTGGGGGCACTTCCACCTGATAGTGTACCTGATGGGTCATAGGAATCACCCTCCACTGTGATGCTCCTCATGCGGACATGTGGATCGAACGTCACCCTCTTGGCTGTGTCTGCATCGGCGCAGATAAGCGTGTTTCCAAAGACATACTCCATTGCCGCCGACACTTCGTCGTCGTACCCAACCAGTGACAAAGCTAGGTGCACTTTCCCTGGAGCGATTCTTTGCGCGTTCGCAATCGTTTGTGCCGAGGCCTTGAAAGCGGAGATTTTGTTGAGAGGAATGATGGTTACCCTCTTTCGCAATCTACCGCCCTGCAATAACTGCGTACCAGTCACTTCGGTGTCTACAACAACGTTGTAAAGACGGCCTCCAGCGCAAATCTCCAGCGCTGTTCCAGCTTCCATATACTCCTTGGGCAACGAGAAGAGTTGGGCAACTAGTCCTTTCACTTTTGATCGATCAAAGTTTGGGACTGGATCGGAGTAGTTGAAGTCGATATTTGCCACCTTGCGTTTTAGAGCATCGGATTCTTGTCGTAGATTGCGGATGGTCTGCTGGAGCGAGCTTTCTTGCTTGTACATTTCCTCCTCCGTCCCGGGCTGGAACCCAAGCTTTCCAAGTTCCTTCTCGAGTCTCTGAGCCTGAGCTTTCAGGCCATCAAGGTCCTTCAGCAAACCCGCGTTTTGTTCTTTGGCCTTTTTAGCCCGGGGTTCTTCCTCTTTTATTCGCTTCTCCAGATGGGCAATTTTAATCTTGGCCTGCTCTTGTTCCGTTTCCGCAGCGGTGACCTTGTTTCTCGCGTCTTGTAGTTGTCCTTGGTAACCATTCTCCTGTCCCTCCTTGGACGCAACACCGGTTTGCAGGGTCTGTAGCAGCTCTTCCTTGGTGTCTGCCTCTTGCCTCTGCTTTTCAAGCATATCCTTGGCGGCATCGTATTTCGCCTTGATTTTCTCGTATGTCTTGGTCTTTTCCTTCAGCGCCGCTTCCAGGTCGGCAACGTTCTTCTCTCCAGCTTTCCTCCTTTCTTGCTCCTCCTTCATACTGCTCTTCTTCAGATCCACGACGGTAGCAAGCCTAACCAGCTCGTTGGCGTGCTTCTTTACTGCTTCTTCCAGGGCTTGCGCCTTGCCACCTTTCCGCAACTCCTTGTCGCGCTGTGTCTTAATCCGTTGTAAGTCCTCCTCCAGATGGGATATCTCATTTTTTAGCCGGATAGCAGATTCCTCAAGCTCTTTCTGGCGCTGCTTCTTCGCCTCAAGATCCGATGCTGACTGTTGTAGCTTCTCCTGACACCTTACGTAATCGTGTGCCACCACAAGCCTTGTTAATCGCTCCAGGTCGTTTTGTGTTTGCTGAAAGTCGAGGAATGCGCGCTTCTCGGTTCGTAGCTTCTCCAGTTTCGGCTCGATCTCATCCCGCAAGAGTTCTTTGATCTCCTGTAACTTCATCTCCTTCTTGGCCATCGTCTTGAGTGCTTTGTCCCTCCTGTCCTCGAACATCCTTGTGCCGGCTGCCTCCTCGATCATGGCCAAGATTTCGACGGCCTTCATGTTCAAAACTTTTGTAATGCGGCCCTGCATGATGAGGAAGTTGGGGTTGTTGATGTTGAGCTGAACCGATTGGAAGAGGTTCTGTACCGTTTGTTGCTGCGCGCGATGGCCGTTGATCAGGTATTTCGAAGTGCCTCCGAGCACAATTTGGCGGGTCACGCTGATGGTCGCATACTCCTCGAATCCGATGGGTGACTTTTTCTTGTCTCTATTATCGAATACTATTGTAACGCTGGCCTTCGTGACGCCGGCTTGGCCTCGCTTGTAGATAAGATCCTGCAGGTTTTGAGCGCGGACTGTTGACATATTGGTGATACCGAGAACGAAGCAGATGGCGTCGAGGATGTTGGATTTTCCGCTGCCGTTGAGGCCGGTAATCGAGTTGAAGCTCTCGTCCCTGCGACGGCTGGTTAGTTACGCAGTTGGGAGGATGCCTTCCATCACCCTGATGAATCTGTGCCCTTACCATCCTGAAATCACCGTTCTGACGGCGTACGACTTGAAGCCCTATACGACGCGCGGATATGTCAGCTCTGTCACAACTTTAAGTTGTCGCATTACACGTTCGGTCCGGTCGCGACTAATGGCGCCGTGGAAAAACACGTACGTCGATAATGACTTCGGTAACCCTCATGTTGGTGTCGTCGTGATTTTTTGGCCGGGGGATCGTCGTGGTTCAAAGTTCGGCGCTGCTTCAAGACACGCCCGCGCCTGATCCAACAAGATCGAAGATGGACCCAACGTTTGTTTACTTTTCTCAGGCACCACCAGGGTTTGGGGGAAGGGGGGGTGTGGGCCACGACTGGGCGCCCCGCATTCACGTCTGCACGTGCCCGTCTGCCCCTGGCGCGATTATCCTCCCAGAGTGGGTCCTAACAAGCGGCTCTCTGTGACACCTGGCACTGGGCTCGTGCTTTGCCTACCCCTTTTCGGTCCATCACCAATCTTTCAAAACGGTTTGTTTTCAAGATTGTTTGAATCGCCGACTTTACTTTTCTGCATTGCACGATGCCGTGTGTTAGTAAGTGACATGCCCGATAACATCATTAAAATTCATATAATTTTTTTTCGTCCGGACACATCTCAAGGCATTCATCTTCGCCCAGGAATAATCTGGAGCTTAGGCGGAGCCTTTTATTCGGCCTGAAGCAGCATGTCATTACGTACCAAAGACAATGCGAAACGGATCTGATTTGTAAATCGCACGAAGCCAAAACACTTTGTGGGGCCTTTTCTTCCAGTGCAGGCAAGGTGTGGCCCGTTCCCCGCTATGGTTCTTGGCGCTGAATTGGGAGGCGGGCTATATCTAGACTACCCCCTCTCCCTATATCTAGACTACTTAACCTCTTCGGGCATGACTTTCAGCGTCCCGGCTTATCTTATCTATCGCTAACATCTTAGCTCATAAGTCAGAAGAAAGTCCGTTAGCTCACCCTTAATTATTTTCGAAAATTTTTCCAGGAAAATGGACCTCCCATCGCGCTCTTGATTAAAGCACCTGGGCATTGCACTTTCACCACCACCAAATGTACTCCCTTAAAAGTGCATACAAAGGCTTGAAATTTGAAGGCGGGCATATCATATTCAAGTCAGAGTGCATTGCGAAATTGCGCAAACCTAGGGGCATTGCTATTGTACATGAGGTGTTGACCATTCCTTTGAAGGTTCCATATCATTGCTAGGGTTGGCATTTTGAGCGCTGAGGCTTTGTAGGCGCGCAGTTCTGGTTTCAATTTTCTGTACAGCGCAAAAAAGCTGATAAGTCCTTCCTAAAAAGGTTAAGTAGTCTAGATATAGGGAGAGGGGGTGGTCTAGATATAGCCCGCCTCCTGAATTGGCCGACGGGAGTCCGGGATGGGAGCCTCCATCCGTCACCAAACAGGGCCATGCCGCTGGAAGGCAGTCGGCCACTGGGGCTGTGTTCCAGTTGGATCTTTCCCCCTCCAGCTTTCCCGTGAAACATTGAACGTCCCTCTTTCGAGATCATATTTCGGCTTTTGATGGCGTGTTGGTTACCTCTACATGACGCGCAGTCCCATTAATCACCTAATCGACAACGACCTGTTACCCGTCAACCTTTGTCTCGGCGTCCTACCGACCGAATTCACGGCCTAGCTCCAACCGATTAGGTTATCTCCTTCGAGTAGTCCGTCTCCATCAACAAACTTACAAATAGAAGACGACGTTACAGTACCATCTCGAGAAAGAGAATACACGAAGCGAGGGCATCCATAGCGTTGCTACCAGTGCGCATAGTTCCCAGCAGTTACACACTTGCAGCAAAAAAATAATAACAGCCCAGCAGCAAGGGGCGCCCTCTCCATGATTCCTCGAACAGCTGCTATCTGATGCTCCCTTCGAACCACGAACCATAGGCGCCGAGGTCTGCGCCCTCCCTGCGAGGACACAATCAACACAAAGCCATGAGTCTCTCGCAGCGCCCCTCCTCGAGTGCCCTCTTGTCGGCTTCAAAAGATGCAGACGACAACTCTATTCGCCCACGAAACCGCCGCGTAGCGAGCAACCGCAACGATGCAACCTCGTCCTCCCTCTACTCAAGTCCGAGTAGGACCCCAGACAGAGGCGCCTCGCCGATTCCCGCCGCACGCATAGGAGATGTTACCGGAAGGAACAATTCTAGACTCGAGGTCGCGGCGGGCTCTGCTCGTGCAAGTAGCCCCAGGGGTGGTCGTGGTCTGCTCGATGGCTCGTGGGCTTCGACGTGGGCCTCCGTTCAGGACTTTACCACATCACTGCTTACCGGTGGGGAATCATATCACACCGGGTCAGAGAGATCAGCAACCAGAACCGCTGGAAAACAGAAGGCTTCCAACAACTGGGGTCCCGAACCACCAAACGAATCGAGGCCACGCTTAGAGGATGTTGGGTCAGGATCAATGATTGAACGGGAGGGGCGTCTCAGGGCCCTTAGGACAGCAAGTGTACTCGAAAGTCATGAAGGCGTCAATGGTGGGCTGGATGTTTCTAGGAGGTTCAAGAAGCGTAGTTCAGACGAGGACTTGCGAGAAACTTCTCAAAGTCAGGAAACAGCAGAGCACCTGGTGTACATTCACCATGTACAACCAACCGATACTTATGCCGGGATCGTGCTTCGGTACAAGTGTCATGAAGACGCATTCCGTAAGGCCAACGGCTTATGGTCCCGAGACAATATCCAAATACGCAAATGGCTTGCAATTCCTGTCGACGCCTGCGAGATCAAGGGGCGCCCTTGCGAAGGCCCCTCGTCTCCCGGAGCTCAGGTTGATTACTTGGCCCGTACGCCGGAAGCAACAGACCCATTTGGGCGAGACATCTCCAACAACCGAGAGTTTTTCGGCACCTCGACCAACGACCAAGGCGGGGATAACAAGTTACAAACAAATGACGACGAGCGACCATGGACACACGTGCGCTGGGTATCACTCGACTCGTTTCCTAATCCTGTTGAGGTCGCACGAGTAGAACGCAAGGTTTTGGGATACTTCCCCCCGCGTCGGAGGAAGAGCATAAACACCACTTCTACAATGACGTCGCCTAGGACGTCAATGGACGTACCGGGTATTACCCTAAGTGGAGAGGCCGGTCCTGCGAGTCCCGGCAGCATCTCTTCCCGCCGAACTAGTCTCATGGGAAATCGTCCCAGTCTGGTTGGGGACGATGCTCGGCCAGCATGGATGAGACGACCTGGAGGTGTAGGCTCGCTGCGGAATGTGAGAGTACCAGGACCCGAGAAGGATTACTTCAACACGTGGACAAATAAACATCTACCGGGCCTGAACATTGATTCTCTACCGTCCATGGCTGTTTTAGGTGCTGAAACTGCCCGCCTTGGGTTCCAAGGCACTGAGGAGCACCCAACTATTGTCGAGAGTCCTTTTGAAGACGGAGGCGATACCTCGACGATAAACGGTCAAGGGTCCACTGGCCTCGATAAAGCGGCTGCGGCGGTCGAGAACTGGCTACGAGGCGCATTTGTCAAACGACCAATAGGAACGCCTTCTTTAGGTGCACCGAAACGATCGCCTCTGGGACAAGAAGAAGGCGATCTCATCGAGCTTACCGACACTAATAGTGACGATGGTCGAGGAAGCAGTGCCAATCCTACGTCTGGTGATATGGGGGACACAGGGCTGCTAGACTTTGGAGTTGGTACCTCTGGGAGAAGCGCTACAATGGGCGGGAGTGGAACTATGAGAGGAAGGTATCCCAGCGGTAGTCTAGCTGGGAGGGACAAGAAGGCGGGCTGATTGTAGCCTTGGACAGAAAGCTCGCTCGTTAGCATAGGACATCGGGTGATCTGCGGCTTTGGATTTATGACTGGGGATACCCATGATAAGCATATTAGTAAAGTAAAGTATAATGACATCCTCTTCCTGCATAATAAGGGGCCGGCGAAGTTGGCCAGGTTTCTATTAATATTCTTTTTGGCGGTTTGTATATATCGAGAACTAGAGCGAAAGCGGCCACATTTGAGGCAATCATCAGACCATTGTATTACCAACGGGTAGATTTCTTGTGCGCCAGTATCCGGTCTTGTTTGGGTTTGGATACACTGGGGCAAGGTTTAGATATTCATGGGTACCGACTTTAGAGATTTGACCATAGGAATAACATTGGTGGCGGACACGACGCCGACTCGAGCCCCTGAATGGCCGGGACGGGCAAAGAAGCATCTACACTGTGCAAAGTACACATATTAAACCCTAACCCAGCGCTTAACCAGACGTGGACCGACACTGATTCTCAACCACGGCAAACGCCAACTCGCTTTCAACATCATCCACGACGAGAACCTTGAGGAACACCATCCGATAACACGTGGAGAGTCATCACAACATCACAAGCCTTCGACGCAATTTCAATCGATTCCTCGCCTCAGCTCAATCTCGCGGTCCGAATGCCGATTTGTATCGAATGCAGACACCCTGTGAAGACGTTATGGAGGGAGGGCGCAGGTGACAAGTCGACTGGACATAACATCCGGTTGACGGTGTGCAAGAACTGCGGCCGCTTCTGTGATAAATATGTCGAACATGACTTTGTCGTTCTCTTCATCGATCTGGTCTTGATCAAGCCGCAGGTATGTAATGAACTCACTCAATCGATTAACAGTCAACGTGGCACATCAACATGTGTGCTCCAGTGAGCAGAAGCTTAAGTACTTGGGAAGGAAGGCAAAGGTGACTTGAAAGAGACCAAAGAGCTAAAGAGATTTTGAATGTTTATAGGTCTATAGACACTTACTTCACAACACCTTGATGAAAGACGAGGATGAATTCGCAGTACGTGTTTGAATGCCCCATTCCCATTTCACAAGTGTTTCCGTCACTAACATAGCCGACTCAACTTGAAAAGCCTTCCATCATCCGCCTCGGAGTCCTTCTCCTTCTCTTCGATGTCTATCTCACGTGGGCACGCATCGAAAAGCAATCAGTTCCGGCCGCCAACAGTGTAGATGGCACAGCTTCCAGCACTATGAACAGCGCAAGCGCCAGCAACTTTGGCCGTCTAGCGCAACAACCCATTGTGCTACAATACATGTTCTTCCGTACGTACTATCCTATCCTATACATGAGACTCCCCCTTTCCTCGATACGCTTTCTCAGCTTGCTTGCTAACTCGGCCACGCACACAAAAGTCCTCCTCTGCACCCTCTCAACCCTCGCCTTCCACGGCTCCATCCGCTTCCTCACCTCAAGCCGTTACTCCCCCCTCCACCTCCTCGGCATTCTCCCGCAGTTCAGTCGGCCCAACTCGGTCTCAACCGCCCTCCTCGTCTCGTCTTCCACCAAGCTGTTTCCCATCCTGATGGTCATATGGGAATATGATGTTCCTGCGGCGGCGCGCTCATTGGGCTGGGCCGTGGTGGCCAACAACGTCGAGGCGCTCAAGATCTTGCTGGACTGCAACTACGGCGTGGCGACGCTGCTGGCGA